>CM054996.1:3287074-3466903 GCA_029030765.1 Salix suchowensis | reverse complement strand
GAAATATAAAATACAGAAAAAAAGAGCATAATCTTAGATTCTTGATAACTTTTTACATTAGTTAAAAAAAATTATTTTATTTATTTCTCAACCCTTTTAATTTAAGAGGGAAGAGAGAAAATTGTATGAAAACAATTAGAAAAGAAAAAATTATTGATTTAGCTATTTTTAATGACAAAACTCGATAAGATATTTGTTGGTGTCAACACATCTATTAAGCTATTAAAATTTGATAATTGTGATTATTTTCTCTAAACATTCATTAAATAGAAGATTGCGTGTTTATTTTTTATTAATTGTTTTTTGGTTTTTTAAAGGTGATTTGATGTTAATAGGTGATTTATAAAGTTTTTTTTATAGTGCTTAAAAATATTTTTAAATAAAAATAAATTAAAAACTAGTAAACTAACGCTACTGATTTCAACCATGCTAGAAAATAATAATTTCTTTTATGTGACTAAATTAGAAAATTATTTAAGAATTTATTTGTTTATCTTTTTAAAATTGTTAAATTCGAAATAATAAAATCTAACGTTAAATTTGTAAACTATAGGGTGAAGAAAAAACTAAGAGAATTTTGAGGGCAGTAAATAAATAAAACAGTCTATAGAGACAGCCTCCCTCAGACAACTACTCTCTATATAAGCAAAGATATCAACCCGAAAACCTAACAGCACGCCTCCCACCCTCTCTCTCAAGAAGCCAATCAACCTTCTCTCTCTAGAATCAAACTTCGATTTCTCTAGCTCCATCGTTTCAAGGTAAGCAGCAGCTAGGGTTTTATTTGATTCTTAAACAGTTTTAAATTCTGTTGTTTTCTCATATATTTTTGTTTTTGGATTTAATCGGATGATTGTTTCTGTTTTAATCTGCGATTACGTTTTTTTTCTCGATGATAGATCTGACAGAATTGCTGAGTGGTTGATAAAAGAATCGATAATTATTGTCTTTTTGCTTATTACTTTTTGTTGAGTTGGTTTGATGATTAATTTTTGTTGTTTGTTGTTAATGTTGTTAATGTTGAGGAAAATCATTTATATAACTTCTTATTGTTTATAATTATCAATAAATAGTTGGTAATTATTGTCAATAATTTGAAAATTTTGCAATTGTTTGCAGTAGAGGGAACTTTGTGTTTTAAGCTTGATATGCGCATTGATGGTGTTCATGCTCTCATGTGTATTAGTTTCTTGATCATTTTTGAGAGCACGATATATATGATTGATTTGGGATCAGTGTTTGCACCATATGTCAAAGAGTTTTACTGTAGTGATGTTAGATGCTAGTTTATAAAGATTGTGTATTTTTCTGCATTTATTCTCCGTTATTATAGCTGAAAATGATCCATGTAGCCTACCCTGACCAGTTTTGGGACTGAGGTTTGGTTGTTGTAATTTTACTTTCTGCTTAATTGTTCTTGACATTGTTAATTAAGTTATTTTTTTGCTTAAGCTCTTTTCATATCATCCTTTTCAGGAAACTGCAGGTGCTGGTGTTACAGATTTTCAGGGTGAAGTGTGTGAAAGTTGAGGCTTTTATGTCCATACAGGCCATTTCGTTTTTGGGAAAGATTGGATTGCTTGGAGAGTACACGCCCTTAAGGAAAAAGGGAAGGCCCTTGTCAGACAAAAGCTGTATGCATCTCGGGCCTTGTAAAGGATATCCTGAATTCAGTGGTTGCAGTTGGGTGCGACCTTTTCTGACTACAGAAGAACAGCCTACTCTTGTTCAAGAATCTCTAGAGGACAACGTTAACTGCTACCTACCCTAGCATTTGCTTTCAGTGACAACTGATTTTGCTTTAAGAGTGTAAAATTTTACAGGGATCAAGATGGCATTGCAAAACATTGGTGCTTCAAACAGCGATGATGCCTTCTATAGGTATAAAATGCCCAAGATGGTCACCAAAGTTGAGGGCCGAGGAAATGGCATCAAGACAAATATTGTCAACATGGTTGACATTGCAAAGGCTTTGGCAAGGCCAGCTTCTTACACTACAAAGTATTTTGGCTGTGAGCTTGGTGCGCAATCCAAGTTTGATGAGAAAACTGGGACTTCTCTTGTCAATGGTTCTCATGAAACTGTAAAACTTGCTGGGCTTCTTGAGAACTTCATCAAGAAATATGTTCAGTGTTATGGCTGTGGAAATCCTGAGACTGAGATAATCATCACCAAAAACCAGATGCTCCAGCTAAAATGCGCTGCATGTGGTTTTGTGTCTGATGTAGATATGAGGGACAAGCTCACGTCTTTCATTCTGAAGAACCCTCCAGAATCAAAGAAGGGGTCAAGGGAGAAGAAGGCATTGAGGAGGGCTGAGAAAGAGCGGCTCAAGGAAGGTGAAGCTGCTGATGAGGAACTGAAGAAGCTGAAGAAAGAAGGTAAGAAGAAGGGATCTTCTTCAAAGGATGCCCCTCCAAAAGTTAGCTCTACAAAGAAGAAAGCACATGGCTCTGATGAGGAACGAATCTCGCCAGCTCATAGCCAGGTTGATGAGAAGGAAGATGATGATGATAATGATGATGACGATGTCCAGTGGCAAACTGATACATCTCTTGAGGCTGCTCGCCAGCGCATCCAGGAACAATTGAGTGCTGCGACAGCAGATATGGTCATGCTTTCAACAGATGAGACGGAAAAGAAGGCAAAGGCTTCCAGCCAAGAAAATGGCAGTCCAAAAGGTGGTGCCTCACCAGCCCGGGAGGAAAAACCAAAACCTGCTAATGGGAGCTCAAGTACTCGTGAAACTCTTGTCATTGAGATAAAGGAAAACTTGAAGAAGGGAGTTCCAGCAAGCCAGTTGAAGTCCACACTCAGCTCACTCACCGGAACTGCTCAGGAAAAGATTGATGCACTGTTTGAGGCATTGTTTGAGGGTGTTGCTAAAGGATTTGCGAAGGAGGTTGACAAGAAGAAGAACTATCTGGCTTCTGCTGTTGCTGAGGATGAGAAATCACAGCTGCTTCTCCTTCGAGCAATTGAATCATTCTGTAGTAGGTCAAGCTCAAGTGCACTGAAGGAAGTGGCTCTTGTCCTGAAAGCACTCTATGATGCTGATGTCCTGGAGGAAGAATGCATCGTGCACTGGTATCATGAGGGGCTAGCGAGTGGCAACAAGGATTCTCAGATTTGGAATAATGCGGAGCCCTTCATTAAATGGCTCCAGAGTGCTGAATCCGAATCTGAGGAAGAATAACGTGCTTTTCTCTTGCGTATTTGAAATGGCAACGAGTCCGAGTCTACCTTGATGTCTTCTCTCTGAATGAATGATTTCTTTCGTCTAGTAGTTTGATGGGGTGTTCCTATTTTATGTTTTATTACTTTCTGCCATTTCGGCACTTTCAGTGTTTGCAAAGTGTCTGCCCTGCCTATGCGTTTATTTTGCTCTTGAACTTTCTGTGAACTTGTTATACAATAATTGTTCGTCTCTCTCTGTTGTTCTTGTTGTGTTGCAGCAGAGTTCTATATAATGCCCCCTCATCATCCAGTTTTATGCAGTGTTGTTAGTTTTATTTTGTTTGGGCTGAAATGTTTCTGTAATAGAAAAACAAGATAAAACAACTTGGATTTTATCTAGCTTTAAAATTTTGACTCGATCTAGAAATTCTGTTTAAATTTCAGCTAGAATATTTCAGTTTTGTTTCATCTATTTTGTTTTGGTCAAATAGTATTTTTTTTTAAATAATAAAATAATTTTATAATATTAATTGATATATTTATATATATTATATTAAAATTTTAAAACAATTAAAGCAATATAATAATCTTTGCAAAGATTAATTATAATATTCTTGTAATATTATATATATTTATAATTTTATTCAGAAAAATTTATTACTTTTTAAAAATTAAATTGCATAATTATAAATAATTTTATTATTGAAATTTCAACTAAAAATTATTTTGAATTAATATATATATATATATATATATATATATATATATATATATATATAAAAACATTCCAAAACGAGTTAAAAAACATCATAAACCAAAACGAAATTTACAAACTTTGCTTTGTTTTACGCCCTGCTCGGATGCTCACGCCGTAGAACAAGGGTCTCGGGGAGTATCATGCTGGTATGTGGCTCCCCAGTGGTCATTAATAAGCCGACAAAGAGATAGAATCAAGAATAAATTTAATTCTCCTTTTCTCGCTTAAGATAAATAAAAATAAAATAAATTGATAGCATTAACTATCTACGTTCGAGCAGCAGCTGTTTGGTATCAACGTGACTGTACATAGGTTTTCCTAATTCTAAATTCTTCTATCCATTTGATTCGGAGTGTGAATGCACAGCAATAGATTGTCTTGATTGTGATGCTAATCCTTCTTCAGCACTGACAGAAATTTAGATTCCAAACTTTGTCATCCTGTTACGTAGAGGTTGCTGCACTGATCACCAGATGTTAAACATTTTCTTCATCTGATTCAGCAAGGGCGAGAGGAGGATACTAGAGCATAGAGAGAGAGAGAGAGAGAGAGAGAGAGGATTAGTATCGTGTCTTTTAACACTTCCATTCAAAGGTAATGAGATATTTTACGATGGTCTGGGATCAGATTCTAGATTTCAAATATAGAATCAAGCAACATCAATGCAAATCATAAACAGATTTAAGAAACACCCTCATCGAGAGTAATGAAAAAGTATTCCCTGAGCTCATTGCTCGAGTAAATTCTAAAATTCGATGCTTCTTCCAACTGAACTCACAATGTATGCAGTCAACAAAATGCGTTAATCTTCGCTAACCTGCTGGCGACGCCGGCGACGTTGGATAGCAGTAAATGCTCTGACCATGACAAAAATAGGCACAAGAATCCCAACTGTTCTCAATATCAGTAGCTGCAAAAAAACATAGATTTAGCTAGTTTTATTTATTTATTTACGACGCGCCACTGGGTAAAAGAAAATTGCAATTCTTTAACAAGAAGAGCAGGCAAGAGAACCAAGCTTTACCATGAACAAAGTCATTGTGTAATCTCCGGCTCCATTAATTATGATAGGAAGCGTGTGGCGTAAAACCAAAAGAACTATAAACTGCAAATTAATATGAAAAGTTGATACCATTCTGGTGAGAACAATAGGATCTTATAGGCCAATCAAACATGAGGGTCACAAACACATGCATGATGATAATGCACAGGAAAGATGTTTCGGTCCCAATTCTTGTGGCCATTGATAAAATTTGTTACTAGGGAAATATGATCATTATTGTGCTAATGAATAACCAGATATTTTAAAGAACAGGAGTTCCCAATTGATTAATTAACATTTTTTTTTCAATCGTAACTGGAAAAGACTTCGGCAACAGGACTCTGCATACAAGGTAAGAGGGGGCTCAGGAACATCCACTGCCTGGACTTATCACAAACATAAAAGATCAAAATAACTGGTGCTAAGACCATTTGCTATAATGGTTGTAAGTATTAGGGGGTAGATTAATTCCTCAGCATGTTTCTAACTGCAAAGACGGAAAAAATTGCCTTGTCTGTTAGATTTGAGGGGCATTTATTTTATCGAAACTAACTGAACAAGATGATTTGGAAGTAAATTATGAATCTGGAGATTAAGTTCTACACATGAAGCAACAAATGCTCACATGCACATGCACACAAAGGGTCCTTGGGGGCAGGGGGAAGAGAGAAAGAGAGAGAGTCATACTATAATAGCAATTATGCGGCAGCACATCACGGTCCTATGAGAGGGTACATAATACTCTTCGAAGTCAGAGTCCAAAAATTCATGGTCAGTAGTAAACATCGGTATAAATGGAGGACGATGCAATTCCCTTCTGGGTATCTCCCAATTTCCTCTGGAGATGAAAATCCCAAGCAGATTAGGACTATCATTGTCAAAGTAAAAGGGAACCAAAACCCCAACAAAAAATTTGAAACCAAGATAGCAGGAACACATATAGCAAAAGTACAGACATACCTGAAGTTCATTGGAATACCACCATAACAAAACAAAGGGCGCGGAGCTATATAACCAGGCTCGAATTGCTGCAATTTTGCAAATATTAAATAAGACAATTAGAAACCTTATGTGCTTTTTCCCCGTTCAAATTTATTAGAAAAAAAATTCCCAAAATACAGAGATCACGAAAATCATTTAATTTTGCAACCTGATAGCAGATCTCACAGTTAATGTCACCCTTCTCATTGCACCACCTCTGGACACATTTCCGATGAGCATACTGCAAAGACAAGAAAAAACAAAGAGAAACTTGTAACCTTGTCTGAAGCATCTAAAACCAGCAGGGGAACTTAATGCCACAAATGAAGGCAAAACAAGGAATTCAGTTAATATTGTCTTCCTGGCACAAACTTGAACTTGATATGATAGATAATACAAGTAAAATTATCATCAAATTTTCACTTATTGCAACTAGACTCCATTCTCAGGGACCCGCATCCCTTTCATAATTAGTGACATGGCACCTTCAGAATATATAGCTTACTCATGTTAAATGTTTTTGCAAGACATTCTAGTTTCTACACTACAATGCACTTTACTAGAGCTTTAATTATCTACAATCAGTTGAGATTGCTCATGCTAATTTTTTTTTGCAGGACATCTTCTTTTCGTACAATTACGATGCACTTTAGCTTTTATTATACAACAATCAATTGGATATAAGACCTAAACTGAAAGCAAACAGAATCATTATGGTAAGTCTAGTATTTGATTTTTTGGCATCATGCAGAGATCAAAATCCCTGAGGTGAAATGCTGTGCCAAAAATTTAATAAAAATCATGATGTGCATGGGCTTGAGGGAAATTACGCCTGTTTTATATGTGAGCCAAAAATGTTCAAAGTGAGCCCTAGTAAACATTCAAGTTTCAAGACAGTATGAATATCAGGGATTTGGAACTTCCTTTGATTTATCTGAACTGTAACAAAAAGGTCCGTGAGAAAGACTAGCAATTATTTTGTAGGCTAACGGCATATACTGAGATTTTGAAATAAACGGTTCTACAAATTCAGCTAAAACTGACCTTCAAACTGCCACGGCAAGAACATGGTATCTCCATGTTTTTGTCATCATCCTCGTCATGGCAAATTCTACACTCTTCTAATTTTCCTGTTGATGAACTCATATTTGCAGAAGGTGCAGCTTGCCACAATCGGTTTTGGCTCTCAATGGCAGCTTCAAGGGTGGATTCAGTTAGCAACCGATCCACCAGGAACACAAAATGATCCCCCATCCTTCAGTATTTGCACAAAAAAAAAGGGACTTAAAAAAGTTCCAATCGCAACATGCTTTACAGTACATTTAATTGAACAAAATGACCAGAGATAACAGCTATAACATCCTTACTATCAATGCAACATTTAAAACATACAGAAACCCTATTTTTTTTGGCATTTCCCTTGTTTTATGAGCAAGAAAACAAAGAAGACGACCCAAAACAATGATACATTTTAAGGAGGTTAACAGATAGGAAATGTAGGCACCTTTATTCACAAATTTGAAAGACATGATAGACTTGGCTTCAAAGCAGAAATCCAGAAAACCAAACCACAAAAGAGATCAATAAAAACAAAAGAATACACAAATACAACAATGCAAATTTAAACCGAAAACAACAGAAACTCAGATTAAAAAATAGAGAACCCAGAAACCAAAAATGATTAAAAATAGCAGGCAAAGACTCAAATAACTAAGGAAGAAATAAAAAACAGCTTCAGAGTTTAAAAAAGCTATCACCTTTGACGATGAATACAAGTTTTGAAAAGGCACAAAAAATGATTGGCAACATGTGAAGCTTTTAAACGTGACATTTAAGAAAGAGAAAGAGGCTTACAAGAATGGATATGGGAATTTTCTTCAAGAGAAGAAAGCAACAATCTTTTTCCTTCCCTTTCTTTTCCTTCCCCTTTCCCTCTTTTGCTGTGTTTCTTGAAATGAAGCAAGAGATGGAGTGCTGATGTTGTTTAGTATTAAAAGTATTATCACTTGCCCATTATCAAAATCTACATTATATAATATATACTTCTCTCTCTCTATAAGCATATCTCTCTCCATATTTTATGTAAGGAAAAGTGGAGGGGTGGGAGAGGGAAAAGTAAGATAGAGAATGTCATGGCAAATTCCCATGAAGGCATGATCTCGAGCCTCAAGGCCATGGTAGTTTGAGAAATGGAGTACTTTTAATTTATCGTGATAACATTGCGATATAGTCATTTTTGCGTCTATGATGTGGGACCCAAGTTGATGTGAGATTATGGAGGCTATGATCATGGTTGAATGGGGATAGTGGGCCGTGCTTCGAGATTCATCAATGGTGGGAGATCATTGAAACCAAATCTAGGGTATCTAAGCACTGTAAATTTTCTTAAGATTGTATAGTACGTCCATGATCTGTTTTGGGCCACTGATTGCAAGACAATCAGCGGTTGGTCTTCAATGACATCCATGTTTTCGTGGGGTATAGAGATGGGGGTTTTGATTCATAATTATATCAAATTTAATTTTTAATATTTTATCAAATATAAACTTTATCCATCCCGAATTTTTTTACCCGTGTATATATTCCACCATAATGTAATACAAAGATAGACTTGTGATTTTGAGTTTGTGATTGGATTAGAAAAATAAAGGTTAAATCGATTCTCTTGAAATTTTCATTTATTTTCTCATAGTTTATTAGTTCTCAAATAAAAAAATATTAGAATTGTAAAATACTTTATCACTTCATCGTATCAAACTTTAGAAAACAATAATGACAATTTCAATCAAATTAAAAAATAGAGAGAAAGGAAAACGATAAAGCAAAAGAGAAGATGATACGAGTGTGAAGGGGAGAGAGAAAATAGAGAGAGAGAGAGAGAGAAGGAAAGGTGCTATTTATATCAAGGCTTCATGTTACTTGATTTTGGACTCTTTGGGAGAACGGTTGCGGTTGTTTTTGAAAATATTTAGAAATATTTTAAATTTTTTGATATCAACACATCAAAATAATTTAAAAACACTAAAATTTTTATTTAAAATAAAATAAAAATCAAATTTTGAGGAAACAGCGGTACAACCGTCCTCCCAAACAACTTCTTAGATTACGTTAGGTAGAGTTGAAAAAGATTTAAAAAATCTCATCTTGCACTTAATTTATGATATTTATTTATTAAATTTATTAATTCATTATCATGTATTATATCTTTATTATCTGATTTTAATAAGTCGAGTAGGTTAAGTTAATGTTGATTCTATTAGGTGTGAATCAAATTTCACCAAATTAATTGAATTATAGACCTATCAAGTGAATTAAATTTTATATTATATTCTTTTCATTTTAGATTGGCAGTAAACTCTCGTGTAAATATATATATATATATATATATATATATATATATATATATATATATATATATCCCGAAATTCAAGCTCAATATTTTTTTTATTATATTCCATCTCTTTGAAGTTTAGTTCCATGTCGATATGTTATAATGCAAGAATAGGAGTACGTACTTCTTGAATTTGTCCCAAGACATGGTGTTGTGGCAAGAAATTTAAGATATATTTTACAGGTCTTGGGTTCGAATCAAAACATAATTATATTATAAGAATTTAAGACAATGAGAATTTTACTTATTTAATCCGAACTCACAAAAAAATATTTAAAAAAAATGAAGTTTCTTCGAATAAAAAAAAAAATATTTCCTGAATTTTGATAGGAAATAAAAGTACTTAATATTATTGCAACCATCAAACTTTAAAGCTAGCTTAGTATAATTTACAATTACTTGTGTATAAAACCGATTGTATTATTGAGCAACTTATCGTGATATGTAATACAATTTGTAGGGAATTTTTCATCATCTTCTTCTCCACACACACACACACTCACTCTCTTTCCAATAAGAGGTCCAATCGATGAATCTTAAACTAAGATGTACTAGTGATTTAGTTAGAATAAATTGTTAAGCAACTCGTACGTCTCTAGGATAAAACTTCTCTAAGTTGGTTTGGTAGGCACTTAGACAACATGGGAATCCTGTATGAACTAGTTGAAATACTACTCTAAATTTATGATCGTGGGTGGTGTTGTTTTCATGCGCAACGTCACTTAGTTTTCACACTGATCGCTCACAGTCTTACCCCTAGGCCAGAGCTTGTTAGAGTTTTCCACCAGGTTAGTGTCGGCAGCCAATGGAGTCGCATGAAATAGAGCAGATACTTAATGAGGCACATGCATAAACAGGGAAGACTCTTGTGAAAGGGATTGATTGAATCTTGTCTGCAGACTGAGCTCCACAAGAGAATTGTATAATCAGGGATTGAATTTCTTGTTTATTGGCAAGCAGTTTCACTTTGGTAAAGCATGAATGTGCTTGCGGCCTTCATTCGATCGAGAGAGTAGAATCTCTCTTTCATGTCTTGTCAATATTGATTAAGATTCTTTCCCCAGATCTCACTTTCATGTCGTCAACATTTATGCTTGAAATATATATATATATATATATAGAGAGAGAGAGAGAGAGAGAGGATATATTTTTGGACGTTATTCATGGATTGACTACTATTTTTAAGAGCCAAATCATATAAAATAGCCTACCAACATGAGATTCTACTAAAAATTAAACACTTGCATGTGGATTGTAGTGCACAATTATTCATAGAAAGTCATTCATCTTAGTATTGTTTTAGTCTAACCACGTTTAATTTTGAAGTTCTTACGAGATCTTGTGTTAACTACTGTTCCTATCTCAAATTGAAGGAGGTCTACATTAACTAGAGGTAAAAGCATTCACATCATGAAATTACGTCCAGACCAATCTGAGAACATGGTTATGTCTTAAACAGGGTCTGGTGTTTGTATTAGGTGAGGTTCTATTGCCAAACAGTACCTCTCTCGATGCTATCCTGATCATGCATGCAGTATTCTCTGGTCCTGCTATATATTTGTTTGGATCGATCCTAAAAGTTCATCAACAATAGTTCGCAAATAGTTTAATGTGATTCTGCTCATGGTGAGAATCTCATTCATTAGGCTGCCTCCTGGTGTTTTTAGCACGAATTAAATAATAACTTCATGCCATACCAACAACCGACTGGGCAGATGAGGCTGCTGTGGCCTGTAAACCTATAAAAAATATTAAAAAAAGATATTCATCATCAAGAAGACAATGAAATAAGGTTTTCAATTACATTTCAGTCGGTGATGTTTTCTCAATTTGAACGGAATATTTTGATTTTATAGTGTTTTAGCATATCGTTTTGAGGTTATATTATTGATGTGTGTGTGTATATATATATATTAATAAAAAAATATAGTTCAAATCTAAAAATAAAATTATTTGATTTTTCTGAACAAAATTATAAACATGTATAATATTATAAGAATGTTGTCATCAATTTCGTAAAGTCATTACATTCTCTGATTGCTCTGAAATTTTAACGTAATATATATGAATACGTCAAGAGACTCGTAAAATTTCATCTCAATCTAACAGTTGGATTAAGAGATATGATTGGTATTGTAAAATTATTCATTATTTTAAAAAAAATACTATTTGGCCGAAACGGAACAGGCGAAACGAAACCAGACAGTTTCGGCGGTATTTGGACGAAAATCCAGAACGGGCCGGAATACAAAACTGAGATAAAAATGACGCCGTTTTGTTTTCGTTTCTTAAACAATATGAAATATTTTGATTGTTTCAGCCGAAACAGAACGAAACAGACACCCCTGATTCTATGTTCAATGCATCATTCACAGGTTCCTTAAAATTCTTGCTACTCCCTGATCTTCGATTTGCAGGCGGCGTCCTAGCAAGGTGGTGCGATGATTTTTTCATCCTGCATCAGTGCTAATAAAAACTATGCCAAGTATCAGACACTCCAGGAAGAACAGATTCCTAAAATGGTTTGAATCCATAATATACATATTATATTTTGATACACCATTCTACCTCAACGAAAGCCATATCATTACAAACCTTTTCACTTTCTATTACAATCCCTTAAAGCAATACATTTTTTTGTTACAGGGATTGGTGATATAGCAAAACACTAACCATCCTCTGCATCAACAGATAGCTATTTACAGCTGTGTAGTTTCCATACTTCAATATTGGCGTCAGGGAAATCGTCATCACCCAAATCTAAAGGGTTGATCTCGGTCAATTCATCTATAATCTACGAATACAAATAATCTTATGAGTAGAGAAAGAGAGAGTTTGATTTAAGAAATTGGCTGGGAAAAACAGGGCAGAACAAGAGAGTGTGACTAACAGAGGGATGCCAATTCAGAAGAAGAGGACGACATTTTTGAACGAAAAAACATATTAAAAAATAATCTCAATCGCATTTCCAAACAGAGAATTCAATAGAGATAGTTTGAGTTCTTAACATTTATAGAAAAGTAAATTGGAATCTCAAAATTTTAATTTGATTTGGTTTTTAATTTTTAGATTGATTAAAATTTATTTTGCACTTGTAAATAGGGTTTATTGACATTCCATGTATGTTCTTAACATTTTAAAAAAAGTATTTTTTTTTGGTTTTGGGTTAAAATAATCAAAATTCGTTATATGATATGATTACAATAGTATTATTGTTCATGATAATATCATACACAATGATATTAATATTAAATAAATTGAAGATGTTAAATTAATAGACATCAGATTTATCTTGTACAAAATCTATATAATAAAAAAATTAAAATAATAATTACATTAAAAGTTTTAGAACAATTAAAGGCAATGTGTGCTGGTAAACATAGCTAAAGGCCATTGATAAAACTGGTAAGGTAAGATTAGCAAAAGGAATAATCTATTCTCTGGAGGTTACAGAAGACACTGCAAAATTCATTTGAATCATCCCATTGATAGATCCGGGATGATCAAATTATGACTGAAGTTAGCCCTCGAACGTCCATGTAATTAAGCCTTTGTCAGCTGGAAAAAAAAAATGCAGAGTTAAAACTTCTATTCAGATTTCAAGAAACTCAAATGAACACAGATCAATGCATGAGCCAACATGCAGGAAGCATTAGGTGTTCCAAACCCTTAAAAGGATCTTTCAAGCTCATTTACACATGACCAGTTATTAGCTTTTATTTTAATTTTCAGAAGATGATTCATAATTATTGTGATTATATCTTGGATCATACAATAACCTATCTACTTTGTATTGAAAACCTCAGATGCTCGTTAAACATGCAAGGCATCCCACATAATATGCACTAAAGAACCTTGAAAGGTTGAAAGGTAAATCGATTCAGGATCAATCAGGAATTTTGAGCCAGTTATTAGTAGGCATCTATGATGTCTGCAGAAAACTTCCTGAAATACCACCATCTGTCAGCTCTGCAGCAAGGTTCAAACGTTAGACTTGTGCAAGAAATCCTAAATATCTTGAAAGGAAAAGTTTGGGATCCAATGCTGAACATTTAATCTCTCTTCAGGACTCTAGGTAGTTTGGTTTCAGATGTTCTTGTCTTTTAGTCTGTGTACAGGTTTGGAATGACCTCAAACAAGGTAAGTTAACTAGGTGTACCGAGATATATCAGCAAGGAAATATTGCTCACAATACCTATACAATTCTTGAGTGTTTCAAACAGGCAATATGTTCAGGTGCAATTACTCAATCGATTATGATCCTGATCCTATCGATTTCTAATTGATCATTTGATAGTTCTAAACTTCATATTTCCATTTACCACTTGAGCAACTACCAGCATACTATGCAATTCTGGGTTTACCAATCTTCTGGAATCTGTAATTTCTATCATGTGCAGTTTAATTTCATTTGATTAGCATTGGCCAACCCTTTTAACAATTACACATGTCATTTATACTCAAAGAAGGCTCTGCGTTCATCTTTATCAGAAACTTGCCTAGTGCATAAATGTATTTGATTATGATCAGAAACTTGCCTACTGCAATTACTCAATCGATTATGATCCTAGTCCTATCGATTTCTTATTGATCATTTGATAGTTCTAAACTTCATATTTCCATTTACCACTTGAGCAACTACCAGCATACTATGCAATTCTGGGTTTACCAATCTTCTGGAATCTGTAATTTCTATCATGTGCAGTTTAATTTCTTTTGATTAGCACTGGCCAACCCTTTTAACAGTTACACATCATTTATACTCAAAGAATGCCCTGTATTCATCTTTATCAGAAACTTGCCTAGCGCATAAATGTATTTGGGAAAGATTAAACATGGAGGTTTAAGAAGAACCTTAGATATATGAAAGCAGAAGCTTGAAGTAGACAATCATATATATCGATAGAGAGACGACACCGCACACATGCTGCCAGAACAGAAGTGCTGAAGCCTCTTTAACTGCATAACCTCTCAAGCTTGCAATAGCTCCCAACAAAATGGCACTGGGTGTTGTGTATTGCAGTAAGAGAACAAACTGGTACAAATGGTTCCCGGGGATTAAAAGATTCCATTTTCCAGCCGAATAAATGACCCCAATTCCAATCACTGGAAGAACCAGAAGCCTGGCAACGATAATGCCAATCGTGGTCCGAATCCCAAGTTTCGATTCATTTGGACCCTCGCCGAGTATTCCCCCCAGAATAAGCATGACGGAGGGGACGGCGGCCGAAGCCATCATACTTAAACTTTCTGTGATAACCTGGAGAGGAGCATCGGCTCCATAAACGAAATGTTTGAGAGCAGGAATCACACCAATGACAATAGCTAGGAAAGAAGCAATGGTTGGAGGCTGAATAATGTGATGAAATGGTGTTTGTTCAGCAACAACTCTAATCTTTCTAACCACCCTTGGCTCTGCCAGGCACCTGACGGACTCGGCACCACGTCCACCTCCCGCCTCTCCTCCCTCTTCTATTGCTTCCATTTCAGGCAAACTTGTTTGTGAAATGCTAGAGATGCTGTTGAAGAGCCTAGCAATGAGAGGTGTCTTGCTATTTCCAGTTTCTTTCTCTTCTATTCCTGGCCAGTCAGCTTCTACAAGGAGTGGATTGCTGAGATCAACGGGCACTTCCTGAATCTCTACCTCTTCTTCATCAACAATCTCATGCTGCTCCAATGGGGGCTCCATCATGTGGTAAACCAGAGTGTAAACAAGAATCACAGAAACCCATTGAGAAAAAGATACATAAGCAATACCATTTCCGTAACAGCCGGGACCAAAAGGAGCATCAGAGCTGTGACACACTGATGAAACTATTGCGAGTGGGATATTGCCGGTGTTGCCAAATGCAGTCATGATGATCGTGAACCGAACAAACTCCCTCGGTGGCCGGCATATAATCGCCACCAAGCATCCCAATACGCAACCAATGGCAGTACTAATGATCACGTTTACAGGAATGAACCACCACTGAACAATGTTGCTGAGAGTAATGGATGGGCCCAGCTGAGTGAATATTAAGCAAGGCAAGAACAGAGCAAAAACAAGCCTGCTAAGGAGCTTGAAAGTAGCTTTCGGGACAAGTTGGATTTTTGGGTGAGCAATGATTAAACCAAACAGAGTAAGGGCTATAAGTTTCAACAGAGGTACAATTGCAGCTTTCACAATCTCCCCTTCAGATTTCATATTTTTCTGAACTGAAGCAAGATAAGATTCCATCTTTATCTTTTCACTTTCACACACTCTCCTGCAAATCCAAAAGTAATAAGGGTTTGAACCACACAAGTTCCAAAACAGCTTTACAAGACAGGGAAAAGCAAAAATTAGAGGTTCATGCCAAAGGGTCTCTGTCAATCAGTTGGTCAAATCATGCAAAACTTGGTTTTATCAAACAAAACAGAATCATAGAAGGAAAACCCCCGACAAACTTCACAAAAGTATGTGAAGTATTTTCTTAAAATTAAAAAACAAAACCTTAAACCCCTCTATTATCATATATAAGTAACTAATGTGGGGCTGGTCCCAAGCTATGATTTAATATAGTATCCTAACGAAACGGGGACAGAAAATCTTGGTAGAAAAGTTGAAGAAAGATACGTAAGTTCAAGGTTGAGCAGCCATGTTCATACACGCTGGTAAATCAAGAACAATCTTGAAAGAGAAGGAGTGGACTGGAAGATGGATTGGTGATGGTGATAAATTCTCGTCAAAGCAATAAACTACACAACTCATACTTTAAGTCTGTTCATCTTCGATTTTTCTATGCTTTAATTTTGGCTGGTTGTTGATATGTCAACACAGCGAACTTGTTGTTTATGTAAGGAATATAATACGTATTTAAATTTATCTCTTGTCTTTGTAGTTTGAAAATATGTTTTATTTTATTTAAAAAAAAAACATTTTTTAATAATTTTGATATACTAATATTAAAGATAATTTTAAAAAATAAAAAATATATAATATTAAAATAAATTTTAAAAAGTAAAAAATATATTATTTCGCTGTATTTACATGCAAAAGTATTTTGGAAATCAATTTCTACCATGATATTAAACTTCATATAAATGTTTTAAAAATATGTTTGTTTTAAAAGATATTAAATTAATATTTTTTTATGATTTTAATATGTTGATATCTAAATCACGAATTAAATGAGTTAATTCAAATTTATTTTTGCAATTGAAATAACATCATTTTAAAATTAAAAAAATTATTTTATTTTATTTCTAAATCAAACTAAATTATTTTAAACTTTTTTTAAAATACAACCCAAACCAGATTTTGAATCTACAAGCCAAGCAGGGCCGCGTTCATCAATACTGCATTCAGCTAAAAGTGAGGATGCATGTGGAGTGAAATACTTTTCAACAAGTTGGAGAAAATTATGAAAAAAATATGTTAGGCTTGTAGTAATAATTATTGTTTTTTTTTAAAAAAAAGTATATTAAAATAATAGTTTTTATATATTTTTTAAATTTATTTTTGATATTAACATATTAAATCAATATAAAAATAATAAATATTAATTTTAAAAAAAGATTCAAATCTTATTTTTAAAGCAATTTTGAAAAGAAAAAAACGGTGCCGACAACAAGAAGCACGGCATGTTACGTCTACTAAAACAGAACGAAAGTTGTTGTTCATTTACTGTACACATATACTCATAATCACTATTCATTGGTCATTTGTCTCAGTGCTTCGCGGGTGCACGTCCATCTTTTTTTTCGGTCTATGAATAGTGTATTAATGAACAAACCCCTCAAAAAAGAAAAAAAACGCTGCCGGTTACAGGGGCTCAGTGGTAATTGACCATTTTCGGTCCGGTTTGGCCGGCAGTTTTTTTTATTTTTTTTATAATTACTTGCACAGTGTAATAACCATTTTGTCCCTCTAAAAGGACAAAAAACAGGCGTTGCAGGGAGAGGCAGTACGGTAATTTGCCTTTTTTAAAGTTTATCGGTGCAGTACTGTTGGCGCGTCTCTGTGCGCGCCGTCCGTTTTCATGACCACGCGTATTTGGGACGGCGTGTGCGGCTTACTCTAGCGTCCGAAAACGCCCAACCGACGTCTAGAATGATTTTCAGGTCCGTGCTCTTCCACATGGTGCAGCGCGTGTTCCAATAAGGTGTCCGTAGACGTTTCAATGGTCGTTTGAAATTTCACCCCCCATTTCTCTCTCCTCCTGCGCAGGCTGACGTCAGCACAGCTGTTTTTTGACGAATTTCATTTCAGTCCCTGCACTTTGTAATTTGTTTTTCTGACCCTTATTGCTGTTATATAGGTTTGATTTGTTTCAATTTCGTCCTTCAATTGAAATTGATTATATATTGTAGTTTCAATTGGATCCTCAGTCTTTTAATTTTGCGCATTGAGTTGGAATCCTTAATATGTTTGGTATCAAAGTTTTCATTTACTTCAATCTCTTCCTTCCATGCAAATTTATTATAAATCCTTAATATTTTCGGTATTAATGTTTGATTTCTTACAATTTTATCCTTCTATGCAAGTTAATTATGGATTTCAGTTTCATTTCGGTCCCGAATCTTTTAATTTCCAGTTTTGTGTTAAATTATTTAATTCCAATGTTTGGATTTACTTCAATTTTGTCCTTTAAATTAAATATGTTATTGAGAATATGTCAAGTTATATATATATATTCAACGAATTAAAGTTATATCAAAATTATTTTAAATTTAACTCTTGTCTTTGTAGTTTGAAAATATCTTTTATTTTATTTTAAAAAAATATGTTTTTTTAATAATTTTGATATACTAATATTAAAGATAAATTTTAAAAAATAAAAAAATATAATATTAAAATAAATTTTAAAAAATATATTATTTCGCTATATTTACATGCAAAAGTATTTTGGAAATCAATTTCTACCATGATATTAAACTTCATATAAATGTTTTAAAATATGTTTGTTTTAAAAGATATTAAATTAATATTTTTTTATGATTTTAATATGTTGATATCTAAATCACGAATTAAATGAGTTAATTCAAATTTATTTTTGCAATTGAAATAACATCATTTTAAAATTAAAAAAATTATTTTAATTTTATTTCTAAATCAAACTAAATTATTTTAAACTTTTTTAAAATACAACCCAAACCAGATTTTGAAACTACAAGCCAAGCAGGTCCGCGTTCATCAATACTGCATTCAGCTAAAAGTGAGGATGCATGTGGAGTGAAATACTTTTCAACAAGTTGGAGAAAATTATGAAAAAAATATGTTAGGCTTGTAGTAATAATTATTGTTTTTTTCAAAAAAAAAAAGTTTTTATATATTTTTTAAATTTATTTTTGATATTAACATATTAAATCAATATAAAAATAATAAATATTAATTTTAAAAAAAGATTCAAATCTTATTTTTAAAGCAATTTTGAAAAGAAAAAAACGGTGCCGACAACAAGAAGCACGGCATGTTACGTCTACTAAAACAGAACGAAAGTTGTTGTTCATTTACTGTACACATATACTCATAATCACTATTCATTGGTCATTTGTCTCAGTGCTTCGCGGGTGCACGTCCATCTTTTTTTTCGGTCTATGAATAGTGTATTAATGAACAAACCCCTCAAAAAAGAAAAAAAAACGCTGCTGGTTACAGGGGCTCAGTGGTAATTGACCATTTTCGGTCCGGTTCGGCCGGCCATTTTTTTTATTTTTTTTATAATTACTTGCACAGTGTAATAACCATTTTGTCCCTCTAAAAGGACAAAAAACAGGCGTTGCAGGGAGAGGCAGTACGGTAATTTGCCTTTTTTAAAGTTTATCGGTGCAGTACTGTTGGCGCGTCTCTGTGTGCGCCGTCCGTTTTCGTGACCACGCGTATTTGAGACGGCGTGTGCGGCTTACTCTAGCGTCCGAAAACGCCCAACCGACGTCTAGAATGATTTTCAGGTCCGTGCTCTTCCACATGATGCAGCGCGTGTTCCAATAAGGTGTCCGTAGACGTTTCAATGGTCGTTTGAAATTTCACCCCCCATTTCTCTCTCCTCCTGCGCAGGCTGATGTCAGCGCAGCTGTTTTTTGACGAATTTCATTTCAGTCCCTGCACTTTGTAATTTGTTTTTCTGACCCTTATTGCTATTATATAGGTTTGATTTGTTTCAATTTTGTCCTTCAATTGAAATTGATTATATATTGTCGTTTCAATTGGATCCTCAGTCTTTTAATTTTGCGCATTGAGTTGGAATCCTTAATATGTTTGGTATCAAAGTTTTCATTTACTTCAATTTCTTCCTTCCATGCAAATTTATTATAAATCCTTAATATTTTCGGTATTAATGTTTGATTTCTTTCAATTTTATCCTTCTATGCAAGTTAATTATGGATTTCAGTTTCATTTCGGTCCCGAATCTTTTAATTTCCAGTTTTGTGTTAAATTATTTAATTCCAATGTTTGGATTTACTTCAATTTTGTCCTTTAAATTAAATATGTTATTGAGAATATGTCAAGTTATATATATATATATTCAACGAATTAAAGTTATATCAAAATTATTTTAAATTTAACTCTTGTCTTTGTAGTTTGAAAATATCTTTTATTTTATTTTAAAAAAATATGTTTTTTAATAATTTTGATATACTAATATTAAAGATAAATTTTAAAAAATAAAAAAAATATAATATTAAAATAAATTTTAAAAAATATATTATTTTGCTTTATTTACATGCAAAAGTATTTTGGAAATCAATTTCTACCATGATATTAAACTTCATATAAATGTTTAAAAATATGTTTGTTTAAAAGATATTAAATTAATATTTTTTTTATGATTTTAATATGTTGATATCTAAATCACGAATTAAATGAGTTAATTCAAATTTATTTTTGCAATTGAAATAACATCATTTTAAAATTAAAAAAAATATTTTAATTTTATTTCTAAATCAAACTAAATTATTTTAAACTTTTTTAAAATACAACCCAAACCAGATTTTGAATCTACAAGCCAAGCAGGGCCGCGTTCATCAATACTGCATTCAGCTAAAAGTGAGGATGCATGTGGAGTGAAATACTTTTCAACAAGTTGGAGAAAATTATGAAAAAAATATGTTAGGCTTGTAGTAATAATTATTGTTTTTTTTTAAAAAAAAAGTATATTAAAATAATAGTTTTTATATATTTTTTAAATTTATTTTTGATATTAACATATTAAATCAATATAAAAATAATAAATATTAATTTTAAAAACAAAACGAGATTTGTAACAGTTCAGAGCACTGTGCATTGTGACTCATTGTCACTGTGGACGTGCACTTTGCTCCGGTGCGGCGCGGGTGTATGTCCTCCTCTTTTTTTTTCGTTTTTTAACAATAAATAGTATATTTATATATTCTTTCACAAAAAGAGACAATGAAAGGCATGTAGCTTACTGGCAAAGACACACGCAAGTCTTAAGAGAGGACAGGGGTTCGACCCCTGCCTCCCGCATATTTTTTTCACTTTTTGTTTGCTTTTTTTTTCTCCCACTTATGTTTGAACCCCTGCCTCCCGCATTTTTTTTTCACTTTTTGTTTGCTTTTTTTTTTTCTCCCACTTATGTTTTTTCTTTCATTTTTATTTATTTTGATTGTTTTTTTTTATTATTTATTTTGACGTTTTTTATTTATTTCGTTTCTGTTTTTTTCACTTACATCTTTATTTATTTTGATTGTTTTTTTTTATTTTGACCTTTTTATTTATTTATTTCGTTTTTTGTTTTTTTTTCACTTTTTTTTTCTCAAAAAAAACAATTTATTGACATTTGTTTTTTTCTTTTTATTGAATTTTTTTCCAATTATTAACTCAATAAGAATAATAATATTAGTTTTTTTTCTTGCTTTCTTTTTTTTATGTTTTTTGTTTTTTTCATCGTAACAATTTAATTTTCTGCTCTTTTGTTTAAGTTTATTTCTTTACAAAAATTCTCAGTTCTTTGGTTTTTTAGATTGTAGATCTGATATTGCTGGAAAAAAAATCAAAAAAACAAAAGGTTGACAAATTTACTTACATCATCTACAATTAAAAAATATATCACTTTTTGTTTGCTTTTTTTTTTCTCCCACTTATGTTTTTTCTTTCATTTTTATTTATTTTGATTGTTTTTTTTTATTTATTTTGACGTTTTTTTATTTATTTCGTTTCTGTTTTTTTTCACTTACATTTTTATTTATTTTGATTGTTTTTTTTTATTTTGACCTTTTTTTTTATTCCGTTTTTGTTTTTTTTCACCTTTTTTTTTCAAAAAAACAATTTATTGACATTTGTTTTTTCTTTTATTGAATTTTTTCCAATTATTAACTCAATAAGAATAATAATATTAGTTTTTTTTTCTTGCTTCCTTTTTTTTTATGTTTTTTTATTTTTTTTCATCGTAACAATTTAATTTTTCTGCTCTTTTGTTTAAGTTTATTTCTTTACAAAAATTCTCAGTTCTTTGGTTTTTTTAGATTGTAGATCTAATATTGCTGGAAAAAAAATCCAAAAAAACAAAAGGTTGACAAATTTACTTACATCATCTACAATTAAAAAATATACGAGTCACTTCCCGTTTAAATTAAGTTGTTTTTTTTTAGACGGCAAATAAATAATTATAAAACGCAAAAATATTAGGTTTATTTTTTAAAAACAAATTACAATATTTTTTATTTTTAATGTGTCAGATCGAATATTACTTAAGAACAAAGGCAACTCATAAAAAATAAATATTGACAAATTTACCTAGGTTATCTACAATTAAAAAAATATACAAACCACTTTCCCATTTCGATTACTCTATAAAGTATGTGAGACTAATTATATGTTTTAATATTTTTTTGAATATCATTGCCTAAAAAATATAGAGAGAAAGAAAAATGACCTAGAATTTTTTTTAAAAAAAACATTAATATCAATATTCTTAAATACATTTAATATAATAATATGATTATAAATCTTATATGAAAAAATTTTGACTTTGAATTTAAATTTGATACTCTTTTGTTTAAGTTTATTTTAAAAAAAAATATTTACAATATTTTCATTTTTTATATTTAAAATCTAATATTAATGGGAAAAAGAAACAACTTAAAAATAAAATTTCAAATTTACTTAGGTTATCTACAATTAAAAAATATGTCAGTCACTTCCCGTTTCGATTACACTATTCCTTTTATACGGCAACTAAGTCATTATAGCACGCAAAAAAATTAAGCTTATTTCTTCAGAAATTTACAGTATTTATATTTTTCATCTGTCAGATGTAATATTATTGGGGGAAAAAACAACTAAATTTTTTTTTTTGACAAATTTACTTAGGTTATCTATAATTAAAAAATATACGAGTCACTTCCCGTTTCGATTTCACTGTTCCTTTTATACGGCAAATAACTCATTATAGCACGCAAAAAAATCAAGCTTATTTCTTTAGAAATTTACATTATTTATATTTTTCATGTGTCAGATGTAATATTACTGGGGGAAAAAACAACTAATTTTTTTTTTTTACAAATTTACCTACGTTATCAACAATTAAAAAATATACAAGTCACTTCCTGTTTCGATTTCACTGTTCCTTTTATACGGCAAATAAGTCATTATAGCACGCAAAAAAATTAAGTTAATTTCTTCAGAGATTTCCAATCTTTTTATTTTTAATGTGTCAGATGTAATATTACTGGCAAAAAAAAACTAAAAAAAATAGACAAATTTACCTAGGTTATCTACAATTAAAAATTATACGAGTCACTTTCCGTTTCGATTACACTGTTCTTTTTATACGGCATATAAGTCATTATAGCACGCAAAAAAAAATAGTTTATTTCTTCAAAAATTTACAATATTTTTATTTTTCATGTGTCAGATGTAATATTACCGGGGAATTTTTTTTTTCAAATTTACGTTGGTTATCTATGATTAAAAAATATACAAACCACTTCCCATTTCGATTACACTATTCCTTTTAGGCAGGGAAAAATTTTATTTGTTACATATTTTATCTATTATAATATTACTAATTAAATATTTAAACAACTAATTACAACATGTGAAAAATCAATTACTTTTCTAAATAGAAAAAACCCTAACGCAATGCGCGGGCAAGCATACTACTTATACTACGCAAAAAACTCATTTCTAACATATTTGATCTATTGCAATTTTACTAATTAAACATTAAAATAACTACTTATAGCACGCAAAAAATATAAGTTTATTTGTGGAAAAAATTTATAATGTGTCAAATCTAATATTACTGAGATAAAAAAACAACGCAGGAAAAAAAATTACCTGCATTGTCTGCAATTACAAAATATACAAACCACTTCCCATTTCGATTATACAGATTTTATTAATTATAATTATACTAATTAAATATTAAAATAATAAAATACAATATATATAAAAACTATCAATTTTCTACATAGATAAAAAAAACCAGGCGCAACGCGCGGGTATATCGCTCGTTATGAACAAAATATGTTAGTCTTGTAGTAATAATTATTGTTTTTTTTTATAAAAAAAAAGTATATTAAAATAATAGTTTTTATATATTTTTTAAATTTATTTTTGATATTAACATATTAAATCAATATAAAAATAATAAATATTAATTTTAAAAAAAGATTCAAATCTTATTTTTAAAGCAATTTTGAAAAAGAAAAAAAAAAAACGGTGCCGACAACAAGAAGCACGGCAATGTTTCGTCTTTTACCAAAACCAATCTTCAACCTATCGGGAATGCTCGAGAGAGAAACAAAAGCTTCCCACCATTACGTCAGCCATCCTACTTTTAGGTGATGCGGCATGCCTACTATACTTAAATTAAAAATAAATTTCAAAAAATAAAATAAAATAAGTTATTTCAAAGTATTTTTAAAAATAAAACATTTTTTAAATTATTGTTATCACAATACTAATCAAACTCTTGAGTATATTGGAAAAAAAAATGTATTGTTGGTGCAAAGATTGAGTCGATAAAACAAGATTTAACCCTGGTTAGTATTAAAAAATTAAATATTTTAATATTTTTAAATTATTTTCATGTCAAAAATTATTATTTTTTTAAATATTATTTTCATGTGATGAAGTTTTCTCAAGTAACAAAGATTCTTCTATCACTCCTTCCATGTTTGTTCTATGTCAAGCTCTAAGTTTGTTTGGACATAAAGTTGAAGTGATGATAGTTCTTGCCTAGAAGTTACATAAAAAAACTAATGATTTATTCAAAACTTGCATAGTTGGTTTTCTAATAATTCATTTTTCAAAAGCTTAATTTTGTCTTAACTTTCAGATTATCTGTTCAAATCAAGCAAGACCTCTTTCACTGGCTTCCAAATGATCTAAAGGTTAATTTGATATAGATTTTATCCATTCAAAGTGGCCAAAGATCCCAATTAATAAGCCTGAATCCCCAAGTTTTAATAATAGAAAAGGCCCTTTATGTCTGCAATATGCTAATTATAAGCAGGAGGAAGACTCACCTGAAAATTGATTAGAAACTATGGAGCTATGGATGGGCTGGTGAGTGAAGGTTTGAGCGAGTTTTATTATCATCAAGCTCACTAATCGATGTAACTTAATGAATTTGCCATTCTAATACACATAAATTCTCTTTTTTCTTCTGATGCAATTGATGCAAGATAAGCTTGGACAGATCGTTATACACACAGCATACTCTGGTTCAAGACTTGAGAATTTCTAACCCACATCATTCGGAACACATTTCCTTTTATTCTTGGCGCTGGAGCTGTGTTAAAAGTCCTATCCAAGCTGTTGAATAAGAAAATAATGAGTGTAGATTATCTCAGTATATGTTTTCTACAAAGGATGAATGAAACATGAATATGCAGTCAAATTCGTAATAATCAAGAAAATTCCACACACACACTTGTAAAAGTGTCTTCTACATCAGTCATCATAGGAGGAATGAGGACCAGCAGTACATCCTGGATCAAAGGGATCTTCAGACCCACAGCAATGCCAATATTGAGAAACTTGGCCAGAATCAGGAGTATTCATAGTGCCTCCAGTATATACGCTCTCAAACTTCCTCCTTGTTTCCCCTGGAGAAAAAGAAAAATAGTTTGGAACAAGTTGACAGTAGCATAAAACAGGTTTTTTTAGAGCTAAACAAAGCTCTGGGAGCATTATATGCTGAAAAAACTCTAACTAGATTCTCTCCATGGCAATAATCTGATGGAAAAAAGTTGAAACATTGTTTGGCAATCATAACAGAAGCAATGGAACATGCAAGTGATTGTAACAGTATAAAGTGCCAATGCATAGAATCTCCCCATGTTATGGCTCAGGAGTAGGGTTTGGCTGGTGAAATTCACAATGCTTACTTTTCTAATTATTTCTACCCAGGCACTCATATTCTCCTTCAGATGGGTTAAGGTTATTTCCATGATTATCATTGTAAGGAATCATGATCTCTTGTTTAAAACGTTTTCCTTTTACACCCTCCAAGACATACAAAACCCTTTAAATCTTGTGCTTTCGCCATAACCCCAACCCTACTCAACAATCTCATATTTGAAGCAAAAGGAAGCCCAAAGGCAAATCTCACAATTTACAGTGACGGGTAGAATTAAGAGTTCTGAAATTGGTATAATACATTTATGCAATAATGCAAAGAAATGCCCAGTTTGTTTCAAGTTTAAGGCTTTTTTACTGTCTAACAATTTTCATGATTCCACACTCGTGAAAGAATATAGGCAAGAATTTCAACAGTCCACTGAGTTTAACTTTTTAGCATTCAGAAACTTCTAACACACCAATGTTTAGTACTGCGTTTCAAAAGCGTTTTTGAAAACATTTGATTTTTTTTATTTTAAACTAAAAAAATTATTGTTTTTAGATTCTTTTTATGTGTTTATGTCAAAAATAATTTTTAAAAAATAAAATAAAAATCATTTTGATGCATTTTTGAACGAAAACCACTTTCATAAGCAACTTCAATCACGCTTCCAATCAAGCACCAAATAGTTCAGTTGTCATAATCACAGAATACAAGTCTACTTCCACTATTCAATTATGATAACCAACACTACAATCATCAGGAAAAGTGCTTCGATCAACTACACTGAGCATTAATTTGAGCTGAATTACCTTCAATCAACTTGGAGATTTGTTCATACTAAATAACGATTATTATTAGCTCTTAATGTGAAAATCTCAAGTTCCCAGCTACCCATTCATTTAACCTGTATTGCAATACCTCCATTTCATGTAGAATATAGCATGGAAGCATCGAGGGAGAGAGAATGCTAGTAAAACAACCAAAACAGAAGGCTCACAAGTAATCATTAACAGATGGATATGAACCATTGCCAAATAGGATTGACTTGAAAGACAAAAATGATTCACTAAAACACAATGACCATCAAGTATAGGCACTTGCGCTCTCAGATTGTATTCAAGATATTTACCACACCTACAATAGTAGCTTTCGAATATCAAGAAAATAACTCTTCACAATCAATGAAAAAGCTTCAACTTTATCAACACCATTAATGTTAGTTTATGATTCAAAAGGTTTACCACCTCAAAGCTCAATTCTTTTCACGAATTACCTTTACAATGAATCAGGATTTATGAACTAACATTGAGAAAATATAAATAAAGCACTGATTAGTGAATCAAACATCATGCTTATTCAATAATAAAAATAGGATCAGACAATAAAAGATTCTGTCTTGAAGCATTAATCCAGCCTAGATCAATAATCATTTAAGAATACGAGAAAGTGAACAAAGGGTACCTCCAAAATGAGCAGTGTGGAAGCGACAAGCTCGAGGGTGGTTAAGAGAAGGGTCAAACTGGGTTTTACAGTTCTTGCATGTTCGGAGAGTTATGTTGTTATTCTGGTTTATGGAGCAATGGATTATGGGAAATCTTTGTGATTCTCTGGTGGGTTTCTGGTGGGATTGAAGAGAAAGGGTTGTGTTTTGATGGAGAGAATATGAGAAAGGCAGTGTATAGTGGTGAAGAGTAAAAGCCATATCTTTTCTTTCTTCTGTTCTCACCGCCTATCAAGAGAGCAAGACAATCATCTTCTCCAGTGAAAGGAAATTTTGCAGCCGTGGTTTGTATGACAGGTCGGTTGATAGGCCATGGATATTCTCCTAAAAATCTCTCATTTTTTGCACACATTCCCCCCATGTATGAAATACAAAGTTCATACGATGGAGAATTCTGATAGAAGAAAATTTATTCATGATCTTTTTCTGTAAAAACATGGAATCCAAACATTTCTACAAAAAAAACACGAGACTTGAGTTATTGATTGTATTGAGTTTATAAGTTTGTTTAATTCAATAATATGAACAAAATCTAAAATAATTAGTATTTTATTCACTTATTTATACTTATAAAATATATTTTTCAGGAGGTAATGTCTCCTCATATTAAAAATAAAATGAATAAACAATATAATAACAATAAATAAATAAAAAACACAAAAACAAATTACAAAAAAAAGTAACTAAGATAATATTATAAAACACGAAGAAAAAATAATCAAAAGAGAAGTTATATGATCATTTTGTAAATTAAATGTCTTGAAAATTCTTTTCAGAAGAAAAGAATGATTGTATAGTGTAGTTTCTACATTCCTTATTCTTAATATATATATATATATATATATATATATATATATATATATATATATATATATGTGTATATATATATATATATGTATATATATATATATATATGAACCGGGCTAGAACATATCGAAGCAAGACCGATCTTAGGTCGACATGAAAGGTCGGCCCAATAATTGTCTGGACCGGCCCATGCAAATGTCGACTCCCACTCCACGGTCCCAACAAACAAACACCCTCGGCTTTCCATTTCTTCACTTCTGCACTTCCTCCTCCCTCCCTCCACCAGTGGAAAATATTCGAAAATCAAAGCAAGAGAAGAGAATGGCTTTAAGCTTCGAAGAAACAAATTTGTTATATTCACAGCTGAGATCAGAGCAAATACCATTCGATGAAATTGTCACTGAGTTTCTCAACAAAATCAATCGCTCTCGCTCTTCCACTCTTTTCCGCCTCTCTCTTTCTCCTCTTACAGGAAAGCATCTCTCTCTCGCGCGCGTTTACTGAATTTTTTTATTTCCTAGGGCTTAGCTTTGGATATAATTATTATAGCGGAATGAGTTTTCTTTTTTCCTTTTTGATTATCTTTAGTATTAAATTTATTAACCTTGTATTGGTTGATGATAAATTGGGGTTTATGTGAAGTGCAGAATAAGAAGATGCTGAAGTCTATGGAACGGTTAATTGCGTTTGCGATTCTTTATCAGACTTATTCATCGCAGCCGACTTCCGCAAATCCGTATGTGGCTTTGTTTATCAATGTAAGCAAGGCAGTTGGTATGCTCCGGTGTTATGGAAAGATTATTATCATAAAAATATGATTATTTGTAATGCAGATGAATGCTATGATTTGGAAAGAAAAATGTGAGGTTTATGAGTTTTATTGTTGGGATTTTACAGGCTGCTTGTGATGAGGACGCGGAAAAATACGAGAGGGCGTTTGTTCTTCAGTTGTTAGCCTCTGGTAGCTCCAGGGATAGCAAAGAGGTTTCTAAACTTTCTTTTTTTCTTTTCTGCGTTGTGGAAATTAAGCGATGATCTATTGTAGTTCAGTTAGCATGTGAAGAAATGTAGCAACCTAGCATGTAAACCTGCTTATTACAAGGTTTTTTGATAGGTGATTTTTCTCTGGTGTTATTGTTTTTGTAAATTCCATTTGCTAGGAATGCTCTGGGATGCTTTAAACCATGTTGCTTGGAGTTGGGTTATCTATACGTTGAATATTTCAAAAGTTTATTGACAATTGGTGAATTGGCAGAATATTTGAAAGGGTCGTGGAAATTCTCTTAACTATTTTATATGTCAGTCTTAGAACAGTGTGTTGTTGGGGATAGAATAGTACAATTTATCTTTTAACATCCTAATTGGTAAACAGAATAGTAAATCTTGGATTCAGTTTTTACCATTCTTAGGTGTAGAAGATCAAAGTATTGAGGAGATGGTTTTGTAAGTTTAGTCAGATTACTCACTTCTCTTCACGTGTTGTCATTTTAGTCTCTCCTACATTTATCCTATTCTGAGCGTTTCTCCTCATGATAATGGTTTCTGAGAACAGCTTTCCCCTATTTTCCAGTTTCTTAAACAGTCAGCTGCAAATTACATCAAACTTTTTGATCCTTCAGTCCATGTAAGTTCCTTCAATATCTCAAATCATGCTTTTCATGAGTGAATGCATGCTAAACTCATGCATATTGCTTATATCACCATATTAGAGATACAGTTCTGCTAAATAAGCCTTTAATTGCAGGCTTATCTTTCCCATCACATTGATAAGCTTATCTGCTTATTGTCAGGCTTTCCCATCCCGTGAACAATTGCTGCATCAATATTCTGATAAAGTCCATCCTGAAGCACATAATTCCATATTAAAAAACGAGTCGCTGAAAAATATAGTGCCAGATCCAGATGTACCCCGTGGTTGTGATGCAAATTCACCAGAGTATTTCCCCTGCACTATTTCATGCTTTCAGTTCATGCCAGGTTCAAACTCCATTTCAAATTGTTCCATGTATAGGCGATAATGGTTGTTTTGTAGGTTTGATTTGCAACCTGGAGCACAACCTAAGCTTGGATCTGGAGATAGAGATGAGGCTCTAATTGGATTGCTGGCAAACTTGTCACCAGAGGGAATTGGTCATCAATGGATCAGGCCTCAACCACCGAGATTGCCAATACAAGATGGTGAAGTAAGGACATTTTATGGTCAAATGTTTGATTGCTCAGTGGAATTTGCTATTTTTCCTTACAGTTTTCAAACTTATTTCCAGCTAGTATGGCTCAATCCCGACAGCAATTATGAGCTTGTATGGGATCATGGGATGTGTGCTGATACTAGCAAGGGAGCGGCTGTTAGGGACCTGATTGCAAAAGCCTTGAAGGGACCTCTCGCCCCTGCACAACAAGAGGTTCTTCTACTGCTCTAAGTTTGAATATATTACTCACAGATACATTTATATAAAGAGATTTTTCAAGTAGTTTTGACCACAAATATTGTTAGGACATAAAGGGCTTTTGGGATTTTAAGAAATGTGAGTTCTAGTTCAGAAACGATATGTGGTAAACCGGTACTTTTACAAAGCAATCATGCAGATTTTTGTTGACCATGTCTATTTGACTATACTATATCACCTACTATTTTCAAATGGCTTGCTTATTTTCAGCCTACTTTTTAACTATGCAGCTTCCTTATCTTAACCTCTTTCTTGCTTTCACACGTCCTAGCTGCCTTTTGCCAAGGTCTTTTTTTACCCTGTTTAGATTTTTTTGAATTATTTTGTCCTCAATATTATTATCTCAAACTGCTTGTGCTTTTGTACATGTTTGTACTGAAAATGTTGAAAATATTAGTCAAATGCTTGAGCTTAGTTTGGTAGGTTGCATGTATTTGTTTCCATATTTTGAGTTGTAACGAGATCCCAAATTACTCATGACTGCTATTCTCTGTGATTGAAATGAATTTAAGGGGTTCTGATTAAAGCTAAGCGCTTCAAATAAAATAATTCCTCATATGGTTTTGAGTAACTCAATAAAGACTTATTTGTAGATAGATTGCCTTGATGGATTTTGCAAGTTTACTTTAAATTTTAATGAGACAATTTTCATGCTCAACATCGTTTTTGTATAGTTGCATAAATGGTATTGATAGGAAGTAATGACTCCAAACTCTCTCTTGTCCAGCAACTCTTGGTGGGATTGACTAATGACCCAAAGCTTGTATATCACTGTGGACTTGCACCAAGGAAATTACCTGTATGTCTTATGACGCTCCATGCTTCGTTCTATATATGAGTTGTATTGCTTGAAATTAAGAGGCTCTTTTCATCATGTCATCAGGAATTGGTGGAGAACAATCCCCTTATTGCAGTTGAAGTTCTTACAAAGTTGATATATTCTCCTGAAATTGCAGAGTATGTGTTTGGAGCTTGTGATTTTTATTCATTTTGTTTTTATTTTCACAATGTGTGCGTTACTGGTTTGATGTTTATTTATATTTGTGGGTTCAGTTATTTCACAGTTCTTGTCAATATGGACATGAGTCTGCATTCAATGGAAGTTGTGAACAGACTTACAACAACAGTTGAACTTCCAAAGGAGTTTGTTCGGATGTACATAACTAATTGTATTTCATCGTGTGAAAATATTAAGGTAATTCAATGGCATGAATATTTATTGCATTTATTATGTCACAGTACTGGTTGAACAAAATAAAGTTCTGATTGAGGAACCAGGTGGTCATGAACCATTTAGTAATAGTGGGAACCATAATGAAAACATTTGATGAAATTCCACCGAGGAGATCATGGAGAAAATGAAAGTTAAGCATTCATTTGCATGTATCTATGTCAGAAAAGATTGTGCCAACTTGTTTATTTGTATATGTGCACAGATACAAGCATGCAAAATGTAGTAGTTGTAGTTTTGGTATGTCTTAAATTCACCATATGGCAATTTATCATGCAATTTCTTCTACAAGACCATGAAATTGCCTCATTTTAGGATAAAATGCATGTACGCAATCAGTTAATGTTTTTTTTTGAGGTCATAACCCAATCAGATATTAACATAAGATTTTAACTTTTCTCATTTTCTAGGATAAATACATGCAGAACCGACTAGTCAGACTTGTTTGTGTTTTCCTGCACAGTCTGATCCGAAACAGAATTATTGATGGTCAGTATACATTTCTACTCGTGTGATTGAACTGTTACAGTGGCCATTTGACATGAGTGCATATGCAGATGATATCCCTTGTTCTTTCATAGCCTATACTCATGCATGAGGTTTAATGCAATGAGAAGAAGAAAAAAAAGAATTTCAGAACTCAGATCGCATTGTTTTTCCAACATAAATTAGAAAAAAAAACTGTTTTAGAAGTTTGTTTGGAGAAAACTAAATCAAGAGGAACAAATTCTTGTAATCATTTCTTGTGATCGATGAGAATACGTAATGGGTGTTGGGATTTACAGTTGAAGATGGCACAAAACAAGGAATGTGAAATTGCTGTCTGGAAAGCTGTATTCTGCACCCGTCGTAAATGTCTTAAGCTTGCAGAACAATTAGCTACTTAACTAAGCTGTATTGTATGGTGCTTTTTTTGTTTTTGGTGTTTTATTTCGGAAACAATTCTGCTGAAATCTTTTGTGGCGTTGCAGTTAAGGATCTCTTCATTGAAGTCCAAGCGTTTTGCATTGAGTTTTCACGAATTAGAGAAGCAGTATGCTTATTTAGACACCTAAAGACCTTGGAATGAATAGCCCGTTTGTATTCCTCCTGCTACACACTCCTCTTCATTTTCCCGTTGTAGATAATGAATCCATTCTTCCTTTATATTCTAGTCAGTGCACCCAACTTTTCTCAATGACGGGGTTAACTGTGTGGCCTCTGATTTATAAGGAATGAATTGAGATTTTGTTTGGATAAACTCACTTATCAACAGAAAGCACAAAAATCCAAATTTGATTTTTTGTTTGCTTAGTTTAAATTTTATATTAAATTATATATAGAAGTTCTCATAACATAGTTTTAAAATTTTTTTTTGAAAAAAAAACAGGCATAAAAAAATATTCATTTTTCATAATGAATTCCTTTCATCATCCATTTATTTCCTTACTATCTTGATTAAGGTTTTTTTTTATTATTAGAAGTAAGCCTTTTTCGGATAAAACCTTGCCAAGACTGATAAAAATATTTTCAGCCAACCTACAAACAAAAGTTAATGTTTCAATTATTTTTACGGGACTGTGTGAACAAAAAGAATAATAAATACGAAAAAATATTAAAAAAAATAACATTTATTCTTATCAAATATGCATGTGATTTGGTTTTTGGAAAAAATTGTTCATATAGTTTTATGCAATATTTGGCTGAAAATCTTAAATTATAACTTGAGATTGGTCTAAAAATGTTGAGTTCCAGCCTTTTTCTTTTGTTAACACTTTTAATCTTTTTTGTTTTAAATTAGATTTTTTAATGTTTTTAGATTATTTTGATGTACTAACATAAAAAAATAAAAAATAAAAAATCATTTAAAGAATTTTCAAATAAAAACATTTTAAAGAAACAATTGCTACTATAAATTTTAAATACTCTCTAAACTTGACAATTTAGCTCAATTTCAATTATTATTCTCCAACAAGTTACTCAATCTAGATTGCTCTAAAAATTTCAAACTTGAAATTGATCTGATTCGCTCAACAATCTTTCCCGCCAACTTAGTTAAAAACCCCATTATTTTTTTTCAAAATAAATTTTATTCCTAATTAAAGTTAATAATTATGCATAAATTAGCTTCCTTCTATAAAAATGTCGAGAGGTGCAGTTTCATATTCTCTTTATTATTATTATTATTATAGAAAAATCTAATTACGAAAGAAAAATAAATAAAATTTTGGGAGGCAGGAGGGCACAATAGGTTCCCCGCCATCTCTATTGAGTATTGACAACCCGAAATAAATAAATAAACCCCAAAACCACCGAGCTGAAGAAGTCTAGAGAAGAGAGCAAGCAGAGCGAGAGAGAGAGATGGCTAATTTTCCTGAAGAAAATGAAGATGGACCCAGCAAACCATCTCTCAAGAGACAAAGGGTTTCTTCAACTTCTGGTGGTTTTTCTGCTGCCACTCCAAGCCAAGAGACCCAACAGCATCTAGAGAATGAAAATCAAGAAGCAATCCAACAGCACCAGGAGAGTGAAATTCGAGAGACAACCCATCAGCATCAACCAAATGAAAATCAGGAGATCCAAGAGCACCAGGAGAGTGAAAATCGAGAGATAACCCGTCAGGATCAACCAAATGAAAATCAGGAGACCCAAGAGCACCTGGAGAATGAGAATCGAGAGACAACCCGTCAGCATCAACCAAATGAAAACCAGGAGACCCAACAGCATGAATCAAATGAAAATCAGGAGACCCAACTGCTCGAAGCAAATGAAAATGTAGAGACCCAACAGCATCAAGAAAATGAAAATCAAGAATCTTCTGAAGAAGAGGACGAGTATCTTAGTGATGGTGGAGCAGAAAATGAACAAGAAGATGATGTACTCGATAAATTAAGCGGTTTTCTTGCCGATGGTGCCATGTCAATGACCCTCATGGACCTAGATATTCTTGATTGCGCAATCTGCCTCAGTCCCTTGACTATCCCTGTCTTTCAGGTTAATTTTTTTTTCCTTTTACTTTCTTGATGTTGCTGCTTGGTTTGTTTATGTTTTATGTTTCTGTTTTCGGTGCTGGTGTTTCTGTGAAATGCTTGAGATTTTCTACAAGGTTATTTGAATTCTTATGTGGGTTTCGGCTGTTTGCTGTGATTATTTCTGTGAGAAGATTTGAAGTAAGATTCTTGATGTTGAATTTTTGTGTGATTACCTATTAGTATTATGATTCTAACTTCATTTTTTGTTTGTATTAGAAGAGTTAGGTGTAAAATCGTAGTGGATTAATTTTAGGTAAGGTGTTTGAGTAGGCCGGGATGATTTGCCAGCCATGTATTTGTTAGGCTACAGCTGAACAAGTTAAGTCTAGGAAGAAATAAAAGAGAAGTAGAACATGAATAGACGAAGAAATGATACCGAAATTGTTCTTCTTTCATCACCTCCTTCCCTTGAAACCATTTTTGTATATCAATAAATGATATCAGCCATGATTTTTGTTTTTGTGTAGTTCCATATCGAACAAGACTTGAAACATTGGTAGAAGACTCATTGGTTTAGTGCTATTATAGGAATAAGAAGGTTGAAACAGGATTGTGGTGCAATATTCTGCAAATAAAGCTGGAGATAAGTTCTCTTGGAAGGAAACGTTTAACATAGTGTTGCCGAAGAAATAATTGACATGCCTTGAAAAATATGAAATGTTTGTAGTTTAGTTAATATATGGCTAAGAAATGTAAAAATACAAGTAGAATGTGGAGGAATGAATTATATATATATATATATATATATATATATATATATATATATATATATTGTGCAAATTGAAGGTTATTTAGTAAGGTTTGCTTAGAGTCGTGTCTTTGTATTTATTGTTTGGAGTCCAAAATTCCAACTTATGCGATACTTTGCTTGTCCTTTTTCACATTAGAGGGTTCCTTTTTGCTTATTGTCTTTTTCTTACCACGTGTTTCTTAAGTTAATGCTGCCATTCAATATTTACTAAGCTAATGGCAAATTAGGTTATTTCCAGTGCTTTGGATTTCGTTTTTCAATCTTTTCATTTGCTTGATTCATTATCATATCTAGATAGTCTCATAATTTCTTTCCTTTTCTCTCTTGGGTGGTTATGGGGGGATTCAGTGTGAGAATGGACACACAGCTTGCTCTTCCTGCTGCAGTAAACTTGCAAACAAATGTCCTGCCTGTTCGTTTCCTATCGGCGATAATCGCTGTCGGGCTATTGAGAAGGTTCTTGAATCAGTCAGGATACCATGCAAAAACATGCGGTATGGCTGTGGAGAGACATTTACTTACAGCAAGAAGCTCGACCATGATAAGAGTTGCATCTATGCACCCTGCTCTTGCCCAGTACAAGGTTGCGACTACATCAACTCTTCTAAGAAGTTAGACTCACATTTGCGTTGCAGACATGTCGGGGAAGTGATACGCTTTTACTATGGTGGCGCATTCCCTCTTCCCCTAACTGCTGGCCAAAATTTCGAGGTCCTCCAAGAAACTGACGATGGTGCCATATTTATTCTCCATCATCTTGAAGAAACCTTTGGGAATGTTGTCACAATTAGCTGCTTAGGGCCGCCTTCATCTGCAGGAGAATACTTCTATGAACTTTCAACAGATGAATACTTCTATGATCTTTCAAAAAACTCTCAGGGAAAGAGTTTCAAGTTTCAGTCTTATATGCAGAGTATTCAGAGCAGAGTTGACCACCCTCTTTCGGCTGGGTTCGTTCTACCTCCAGGTCAGTTTTTTGGTACATCTAAGATGATATACCTAGATCTCATCATATGTCGTAAGAGTGACTGCCCTTTAAACATCCAAGGCAGAAGAAATGCCGAGTAGCATTATCATCTGCTCCAATCACTGGCTCAGTTTCTCACTTTTCTACACTAGCCCTTTGAGTTGATTTTATTGTTAATTCAAGTTCCAGCATACATAGAGAGAAGCTAGTGCATTTTGGTTTAATGAAGAATCATCTTATACTATGAATCTATTCTCGACTTTATACTATGACCTTGTTTAATTTTTTTTGTAAGTTAAAAAAAAAAAAAAAAAAATCTTAGTTTTTTTTTAAGATTAGTATTTTTATGGAAGAAAAAAATTAAAGAAATATCGAATACCCTTTACCAAAAATTGACCAAAATAATTGTTTTTTAATCCAAGTTTTGGTTATTTTCTAATCACATTCCCTAAACCTACTCAATCAATCTTTGATATTTTATTTGTTCCATAACTAAAACCAAATAAACACTGTATTGGTCGGATTCAAGAAAAGGAGAATGAAGTTTATATTAAAAGCAGAGAATGTAGAGTTGATAGTGATAGGTCTTCCTCGAATTACAGCTCCTTATAATTGTGAGAAATGAAGAATCACACTACTATAAATATATGTTGATTAACCTCTCGGCTATGTGAAATGTGGTAATTAGCATTGCTTTCTTGATTTTAAAGTGCTTCAATCCAATTAATGTTGAATTAGTTATTTCTTAAGAGAAATATGCTCAAGAAATTCTAGATAAGTTTGAAATGAAGAACTGCAATTCAGAGAGTACACTCGAGATTATTTAGTGTTTGCACTCAAGAATACATTGTTTGGAGGGAGAGTATCTCATTGTTAAACTATGTGATAAGAACATTAGTTTATGGAAGGGATTGTTAGATAAAATCGTAGTGTACACAAGAATTTTGATAAAAAAAAATAATTAAACTTTTAAATAACCGTGCATCTTGTTTCCACCACAAATGATAACTACTGATGACCAAATGATAGTTAATCATGATTTTGTTTCCCAATCTTAATTGAATATATATGTGAATATAAAAACATATATTATTATAAAATTCACATATAATTGAGAAATACACCGGCCGGAACAAGTCTAATCGAGGGCACCGGCACCGGCAGATCATTCATATAATTGAGAAACTAGCAGGACACACTAAAGGATACAGACATTATATTCATGGTAATAAGAACACAAAAGCTTGATAATTCGTAAGTCAACATTGAGATCTGATAACGCATATCTTTCTTCATCAGTTAATGTTACGCTTTAACAGGATAAAATGGTCGACGTGTTGGTGCGTTGCGCCATTGATGACAGAGTCATAGTTTTCTGCAAACTTGGGAAAATGTTGGAATATTCTGTCAGCAGCATCCTTTCCAAAGTGTTTTTCCAGTAGTCCCTGAAAAACAGCTCTGAAGTGCGAAATAGCAAGTCGGACATCCACCTTCATCTTCATCATGGGGTGATCAAGGGTGCTCATCCTCTCAATACAGAAATGTCCATTGTTCTTTATAATATCTTCCAACTCCTTAGCAGAAGAGTAGTACGCAGGCAAATTAAAGGAATCCACCTTTTCTTCGCTAACCAATCCCTACAACAATATATATATATATATATACACACAGTTCAATGAAATTAATGTTTTTTCTTACAAAATACATAGCCAGTTTGATGAGTTATAGTTTGAATTTGTAGATTAAATCGCACCCACTTTTGTTGAGTTTCTGATAATCAATTCAGGAGAGATTTATATGCTTACCATTTTTGCCATGTCGACGAGGCAAGATCCAAAAACCTCGTTGAATATTCCGGCTGAAGTCTGAGCCATCATGATCCCATCAGGAAGACCACCAATCATGATCACCATCAATCCTCCACCGATAATTTCTTCTGCTCTAGCCTTCAGAAAGTTATCCATATCCCTTTTGAACTGAGCTGAATACGCTTTTGCTACTTCTTTTGCAGTTCCACTGCACTGTATACTCCCCTTATTCCATGCTGGAGATTTGCTGTCCACAACCTCTTCTGGAACCCTAGAGAGCCAGTGCAGGGAGTAGGAAGAGTATGCGAGATGGAGCGTTGACTTTGGGAAAAGACGACCATAAAAAGTACCAGGCACTCCAGCTGCAAAGTATTTCTTAGATGCTGGAAGGGTTTTGAAGAGAGTGTTGAAATCATTGGCCGTGACATCGTTGAAGAAAACCTGGAACTCCATTGGCGGGGAGTTTCGGAACTGGGCTCGGTGTTTCTGCTCCACAGCTTCTATGATTTTCTCCACGGCGACGAATGTATTCGGTCCGACAGAACACCCAAAATCTGCGATCCGAAATGTGAAAATATTTGAAGAATCAGAACAAGGGTTTTTGAACTCAAGCTTATCCATGATGCCTTCACTCATCGATTCATTCGCGACGTCGACCAGTCCCCTCTGCGGCAACAAGTAAATATACACTTCTGTGAGTAAAGATCAGTGCCTGTTCATTAATGGCACTCGAAATCATCATGTTCTATTCACGCCAGTCCGGAGACGATACAAGGAGAAGGAATGGATACCTGATAGGAAGAATTCTGGGCATAGCTCCGAGGTCCATCTCCACCAGCCATGGCCCATGTTTTGCTCTCTTCGTTTTCCATCTCTCTTTTTCTCAGCTAGATGCAGGTTTGCTTACTGTGGTGGCTCTACTCCACATTCTAGAGAACGGTAGATCGATTAAGATATATATATATATTCATTTGACTAGTTGGTAACTATACTATAGACATAATATAATTATATTATAAGTTTGAATAATTTGTAATTTTTTTTAATATAACACTAGATTTTGAATTCAAGAACTTGAAACTCATAACTTTCATCACACACACTCATACATCTCATATTCAACCTTCACTAATTAAAAATAAATAAATTGTATATTTAACTCAATTTCTTGGTTGTTTGAAGGTCTTTTTCTTTCTCGATTGTGCATTCAGTTCCTCCATTTACAATACACAGCTGAGTATCAACCTTCACTAATTAAAAATAAATAAATTGTATATTTAACTCAATTTCTTGGTTGTTTGAAGGTCTTTTTCTTTCTCGATTGTGCATTCAGTTCCTCCATTTACAATACACAGCTGAGTATCAGCCTTCACTAATTAAAAATAAATAAATTGTATATTTAACTCAATTTCTTGGTTGTTTGAAGGTCTTTTTCTTTCTCGATTGTGCATTCAGTTCCTCCATTTACAATACACAGCTGAGTATCAACCTTCACTAATTAAAAATAAATAAATTGTATATTTAACTCAATTTCTTGGTTGTTTGAAGGTCTTTTTCTTTCTCGATTGTGCATTCCGTTCCTCCATTTACAATACACAGCTGAGTATCAACCTTCACTAATTAAAAAATAAATAAATTGTATATTTAACTCAATTTCTTGGTTGTTTGAAGGTCTTTTTTCTTTCTCGATTGTGCATTCAGTTCCTCCATTTACAATACACAGCTGAGTATCAACCTTCACTAATTAAAAATAAATAAATTGTATATTTAACTCAATTTCTTGGTTGTTTGAAGGTCTTTTTCTTTCTCGATTGTGCATTCAGTTCCTCCATTTACAATACACAGCTGAGTATAGCGCGATGACAAAAAACTTGTGATCTGCACGACAGATCTCGAGTTCGAGTTAAGATGTGCATCTTTTATAAAAATCTAAAACAACTAGAATTTTATTTATTTATCTGAGCTTACAAAATATATTTTTTAGAAAATGTATTTTTTCAGTATCCAAACAAAAAGTGATAGGAGATAACTATGAATTCTAATATTCTTTTCCACGTTTTGTCTATTTTTTTATTCTTTGTAAAACTCCTCACAACACAGACGTTGACAAAAGCGTTGCTTGTCTGCAATGTGATGCTACAGAAAAGCTTATCCTCTCTATCTTCCATGCTTTTGTAATAAATTTATCATAATTAATCATCTCATAATGTTTTCTTTTTCAGCAAAACAGGACAATAAATGAAAAAAAAATCAAAGGGTAAATATATATATATATATATATATATGTCATGAATTTTTACAGATTACTATATGTTACATGTAAATTAACCTATGTTATTGAGGAGCTTCATTCATGCATACTTTCTGGATGTGAGAAATAAAAGCCGACCGACACTTAAAACAATACCTCATGAACACACACACACACGTGATCTGCAGAGGCATGATTATTGTTAAAATATTTTGTGAATTATTCTAGAATTGAATTAATTAGCTGATATATTTCTTCAATTTTATAGCCATTTCGACTTAGATAATATCGGTCTGTGCAAGTTTCAAGTCTAAAGAGCTTTTACTTGAGGGAATATATTAGAGAATAATATAAATCATATTATAGGACCTCACTTACAAGTTTAAGCTTTTAGGTGAGAAGGTTCCTTAATATGGTATCAGAGCCTTATTGGCCCGACGGTCACGAGTTCGAATCTCAGCACCCACAATCTATTTGATAAAAATCAAACATAAGGTAGAATAGACATGTGTGCAAGTTTTAAGTCCAAAAGATTTTCATTTGAAAGGGTATGTTAGAGAATAATATAAATCATATTATAGTGTCTTACCTAACAGCCTAAACTTTTAGGTGAGATAGTTCCTTAACAATTATATTTGTCCTTGTAATTATATTTTGACCACATGGCATCTTATTTATTGGTAAAATGTGATCTCTTTTTTCGATGTTGATGATTTTAGAAGTTTGAGAGATTGACTAACAACATCAATTATATAAATCAAGGGTTTTGTTTGAGCCACATGGTAAGGGAAAACAAATAAAAAAAAATTCAGAACCAAATCTTCTTGAAAATAAAATAATAAAAAGATCAAAACAAGAATATATATATATATATATATATATATATATATATATATATATATATATAGAGAGAGAGAGAGAGAGAGAGAGAGAGAGAGAGAGAGAGAGAGAGATGTAACTTTCAATTGATTTTATTTATAAGCTTAATAGCGTTACATTTCTAGGATTTTCTTAGTCTTTAAAATTCTAGAATTTTTTTGGCTGATGGTTTGGATGAATGATCAGCTACCAAGTGTTCAAGCCCTTGACAGATTCAAGACTATGCAGGTATCGAGATATATGTAGGATCCTGGAAGTTAACAGAGGCAAGGATTTCATCAATGACCACCCTATGGTAATTGAATCGTCTTCCTTTCTTTATGTTTTGAGGAGAAACAGTGAGAGTGGGGATGGTGGAGTGGAGGTAGCATCAGGCTGAATGTTCAGTGTTATAAAAAATTGGTACATCTATAAAACATTAAGTAATTAGATCAAAAGGTTCTCATATGTTATTCTCCATGCACCCCTTTCAAATAGAAGTTACGCAGTGGAAAACACAAAAAGAATTCGACCTGTGTCAATATTCTATAAATTATTTTGGAGTTCATCAGAAACGAGAGAAATTCTCAAGAAAATTCAAAATTTTATTGAATAATTGAATGATTATGGACAAAGAGCTTACAAGCATATTTAAAGTGATAACTTAGCCCTTATTCTTGTTGGACAAGATAAATGAGGCTACTTACTAAAAATTACCAAAAATAGCAAAACTGGGTAATTGCGGAAATTAAAACTGCTAGAAATCCTGAGCATGTCGGAATTGATGGAAGTCAATCCGGACTTAAAAATCAAAAGTTATAGCTAAAACGAAACTTTTTTAAAATGACAAAAACGATGATTTCGGGGCCTAAACAATGGAATTCAGCTAAAAAAGATTCACACCAAAATGCATTAACTATGCAAGTTTCGTGTTATTCTGATTTCGACGCCTGAACTACTGGAATTCAATTGCATTTGAATTTAGGATGTTCCCTCTTCAACTTGTACACATTCTCCACTTGTTCTGCATCAAGAAGTTATTTGGACTTCAAATTTACATCGATTCTTCACTATTTTATGTTCATTTTATTAATTTAATTAGAGTTAATGAAATTGATGAGATTTAAATTGTTTGGCTGCTTCATCATTAAAATTTTGATATTATGTAAAAAAAACATATGAATACAAAAACTTAGCTGATACGTAAGGTTTCAAGTATAGTTATTTTATGTCTCTCTAACATGATGGTTAGCTAAAACAAAAGCAAGTCCTAGTCTATATAAATAGTGATGATTCTCTTGAACAAACCCATCTTCTCTTTGGTCCTTGTAATTAAACTATGTGAACCAACGAAACTCAACTCCAATTTTGGGAAAATATATCAACCAATCCACCCTTATATGTAGGAGCTAGTCTCCAATCTACTTGTGAACTTTCAATAGAAACTTGATCTTCATTCGACAAAAAGAAATTCAACAAACCTTGAGCATTTCTATAAATTATATTCTACACAGAAGCTTTCTTGAACTCCTGTTCTTGCTGATTTTCTTCATAAATTATGCTAAAGAAAATTGTGATTCTATATATCTACTTCAAAACTCCATTTAAAAAGTTAAAAAATACTTGAAGAAGATAGAGATTGTTCTCTCTGATGACTAAAATCTTGTAGCCAACTTATATTCATGTTAAGATGTTATGAAATGCAGTGACAGTGATTGCAAAAGCAGAATAAATTAGCTTACAACCAGTACCATTCCGTTTCAGCCGGAATAGCCGAAACGTTCTGTGCCATTAAAAAAACTGAGATAAAATGGCATCGTTTTCGTCTTGGTTTTAATTCCGGCCCGTTCCGAATTTTTTGGCCTTAAAATCCTCCTTATTTTGATTAACTTGTGATTGTGTTTTTAATTTTAAGATTATGTTTGTTTGACTTTGTGTTTATATTATATAATTTAAAGTTAATTTATCTTGAATTTTAATTATGTTTGTTAAATTAATATTTTAATTTTTATATATATATATATATAATTAATTATATATGAATAGTACAACCCTGAAACGGCATGCCAAAATGCTCCGAAACCAAAACATTCCTTACCAATAAAAAAATCGAAACAACAACTGAAATGGTATTGACAATCTTGCTTACAACAGATTGCAAGTGATATGTGAACACTGCAATTTTAGTATGAGAAAGAAATGTATTAGACTATGAAAACAACGACAACGATTGAAGTGGGGCATTAGCAGTTATTATCTTACCTAAGATTCTTCCACATGATAGAAAACATTAAATCATTAAAAAGAATTTAGCTGAAGGGATGAAGATATAAATATAAAAATAAATATATCTATATAATAATTAAGATTGATAGGGATATTTTTAATAATTGAAGGACTGTTTTAAGGAAATATTTTATCCAAGGACTTATTTGAACTTTAATTTATCTTTTGAGTACTAATTTGTTCTATTAGAAAAAATAAAAAAGGGAGAAGGTACAAACACTACACAGCATGATTGCTAACTTCCACACAACACAGCCACTGAACTACAAACTGAACACAACAAGAAGAAGATCAAAATTCAAAACTCCCATATCCTCTTTCTTCTTTTCTTGTGTGTAAAGCTTGATTTATTTCAATTTCAAGTCTTACCACAATCGAGTTTCCTTTTTAGATTAAAACCCCCAAAGCCTAGCCCTAAATTCATTCACTTTATTCTTAGCTCGCCCCCTCTTGATCTCTAGTTCAAGCTCCTTCATTGTCACTCTCAGTGAAATGGTTTTACTTCTCAAACCCCTAACTCAATTTATTTTCTTAGCGTGTTGTCAGCATTATTTTTGCTTATGTGTATGCAAATGTTATATGTAACTGCTAAAGAAAGCATGGAACTTTAATGTTTTCTTCATGAAGAAAAGGAGGAGAGAAGAAAGATTACATTTTTTAGTAGCAAAAGGGTTGTGCCCTGAAGAGTAGTTGTGTTTTTCTGTGTTCAGAAAAAAAAATGGGTTCATGGTGTTCTCTTGAAATCATGAAGGTACTATCTATTAAAGCATGGTGTCTGAACTTAGAATATTGTAAGAAGGGTGCTTTATGTATGTTTTTGAAGGGCTAGGTAGAGTCATGGTATGAAAGTTGTGAACTGGAAACCAGAAGAGTTTAGCATGTTGTGGAGTATTGTGTTGTGCCCTGTTGGAAAAGCATCAGGGTACATCCAAGCATAGCATGGGGTTAGAGGGGAACGTTTTAATGATACTAACTGGAAGGAAATGCTTCACGGGGTAGTAATGCTTTTGTTGAGAATATAATAGTCATCATGTTACTTTGCATGATTCGCAATAATTTTGTGTTCTATCATCAAACTTGTCTTAATATCTGCCCCTCTTGGTTTTGTGGTGAATTTGATGATCTTAAGGTAATGAAACTTTGCTGTTGGCCTGTGCTCTTATTAGCATGTGTAGCTTGGTTATGTGAGGTGCCTATTTTCAGGTCCCTAGTGAAGGAGATTTATCGATTGAAAAGAGAAAGGCTGAAGATGATATAGAGTCAGAAAAGAAAGAGGAAAAAGGAAGAAGAATAAAGGTCCTAATCCTCGTCCAGCATGCTCATGGGTGCATTTTAGGTACAATCACTCTTTAAAAAAGGGTTTTCTGGGTGTGTGCATATTTGCCTTGGGTTTATGTTTAATTTTCGATTTCCTTGTCCAACTGCATGCTCATGTTTGATTTAATGTTACAGTCGAGAGTTTATCAAGGAGTACAGTGCTTCTCATCCTGAATCTTCTGGGCTGAAAGCTGTGAGCTTTTTGTTTCCCCTGCAAAATTGGTAGACAATTGCTAATTATGTAATTTTCGAGGCAAAACTAGACATGGTGGCCTTTTCAATTACAGGCCACAAAGGCAGCATCAGATGCCTGGAAGTCAATGAGCCTGGAGGAGAAAGCAAAATACACAAAGCGTGCTCGTGAAGTATGGGATAGTTACTTGAGCACTGCTCCAGCTCGCACCCCCAAGCCTAGGAAACAGGTTCAAACTCTCTTTTTGGCTTGCATTATTTATGTGTACTTCATGAAAGATGATTCTTACTGCTAACCAATACAGACAAAACTAGTGACGAGATGCTCTCCTGGCCGTTTGTTTAATGTGCTACAACGGCTCTCTGCGGAACAAAGGGCTGCCGTGAAAATCATGGGATTTGGTAGTCTTCTTGACCTTAGATGTCGGACTCTGCGCCGCAGTTTGTGCCTTTGGCTATTGGAGAGATTCAACACTGCAGGATGTAGCTTGCAGATTTGTGGTGTGCACATTCCTTTATCCCCTAGAGATGTGGAAATTGTTTCTGGGATTAGCAGCCAGTGGGAAAGATGTGATCAACACAGGGCCTGATGACTTAATTGCTGACTTACGTCACAGCTATAATGCTACAAATAGCGGAATTTCAGTGCGTCTTCTAGAAGAGAGGTTGGCAGCTCCAGAAGCTGGTGAGGATTTTAAGAGATCATTTGTCCTCTATGCATTGGGCACTCTTTTATCCCCAACAGCAAGGCTGGATGTTAGCCCTTCATTCCTCCATTTCTTGACAAGTATGGATGTTGTCCATCAATATAACTGGGGAAAGTTCTTGCTTGATCGTCTAGTTCGGGAAGTATCTCGCTTTCACCAAGGGAAGCAACGTGCAGTTGGTGGCTGCCTTTTGTTTCTTCAGGTGAAATTATATGCTTTCAAGCCTCCACTTATGCTCTAACTCTTATATGCTTACTTATTCTTGAAGTATAATCGCATTGCAGCTCTTTTACTATGAGAGCATCTCTATTGAGGGGATCCTGCGCTTCAACTTCTTCTGTCACTCCTTACTTGTCATCATGGGGTGAAGAAGAGATCACTGAAAGAGAAAAACGACAAAGAGAGCTTGGCGGTTATGGCTTTGGAGAGGTAGTTGATATCTGTAACCTGCTGCTGCTATGAATCTGATAGGAATTTCTCTAGCTTGCTGCTCCTGTGCAGGTAATTTGCAAGGATAGGTGCACTGGCTTGGAGTTGTCAGAGTCCAGAGGCCAACAAGTTGGTTCATCAGAAGGCAAAATAAGCTGTGTTGTTGATCATAATTCTGTCTTTGAGCAGCAAGCTGACCAGGTAGTTGTTTTATCTAGGATTCATCATAGTTAAATGACATGAAGTTTCTAATGCAGGGAATTTATAATTGATGTTTTGTCTTCAAAATGTTGGATTAGTTGAAAAATCGATGGTGCGGATTATCTGAATGACATGTAATTCTGATCTTACTGGTTGAGAATTTTAGCCTGACTCTCACACATCTATGACTTGAACATACCCTTAAAGTAATTGTGAAAAGTTCTGGGGATAGTTTGAATGGCAGGATACTAACTTTTGATGTCTTTTGTAGGCTGGAAAAGAAATTATGGATGGGAATATTTATGTGGAAGAGGTACTTAAATTGTCTTTTACTCGTGCATTCTTGATGTTGTATTCTTGCTGTCTTTTCTCCTCAGCAGCCTGTCTCTTGATTTTGGTGAGGAGGTAGGATATATGTTCCTACATTCCTCAAATGGGACATGCTAGTCCGGGTTAAATCCTGAACTTGGCCCTCCTTTCCTGGCCCTACTGCATATGATGATATCTTATTCAACAAGACTTGTTACTAGTTGATGGATTTTACTTGTTCCAATGAGTTGTGACATTTGCTTCACTGCTTGGTCCCTAGGGTTCTATGAAGTCTATGATACTAAATTTAATGTAAGAGCAATGTTTAAAATGGAAGCATGGTATAAATTGTATAAGCTAGACTGCAAAGGGTTTCCCTAGTATGAACTTGGTGTTTATAGATGTCCTATGTGACGTTCTGATGACAAGCTGTTAGGAAGAACTGTTTGGATTAACATATAAATGGTAGGTTTTAAATGTTAGAGTTCCTGAGAATATTTATAAACTGAAAATAACCATGCTTTTTCCTAAAAGAGAATTCATAACCATTGCGGAAACACATAGCCTTAGTCCTCAAAGTTGATTAGCTTTTAAAAAGTAATTTTTGTGAAAAGGGACAGCTTTGGGATGGATTAAAGCCAAAAAATTGGGGGGGTGAAGAGGTGATAAACAACCGATGATGGGATGCTCAATTTAAAATTTCATCAAACTGAGGCAAAAGTTTTCTTAGTTATAGAAAGAATTATTTTCTGGTTTCTACTCAGATTCCTGCTTTCACATGGGTCCCTCCTAGTTGGAATCTACATTATGGAGGGAGGGCAGTTTATTTTATATTTTGAATTAATTGAATTTTGTCAACAGATATAGAACTTTTAAGGGAATGGATCCCTTGGGTTTTGATTTTGCTATTTGTGAATCTCGAGTTTTCACCAGAAAGATTGTGGAGAGCATGAAAAACTATAAAACAAAAAAAACTTGCTTAGAAATGTGAAAGGGGAAACAGATATACCTTTTATGATGATTTAACTCTACTGATTTGTTTCTGCAGCCAAATATCTCAAGCCTTGAGGCGAGCAATAACGCAGTGTGTGGGAACATCGAAGTGGGTACAGAATCTGTTACAAGAATATGCCAAAACAAAGAATATGGGTCTAATGAAACACTGGATTACATAGATACTGATATCCATGAAGAAACATGCATCTTTTCACCCTGTGCATGCCCTCTTCCAGACTGTCACTATGCCGGCTCATCTGAACAGTTGTCATTACACTTCAGCAGCAAACATTGGGACCGCGGAAGACGTTTTAGGTACAACATTCCTTTACCTGTCTCATTAGGGGTGAATGAACAATTTCTTGTTCTTCAAGCAGAGGAAGATGGTGTTCTTTTTCTGCTCAGCAAGGGTATTGAGAGCATTGGGAATATAGTCATTGTAACCTGTATTAGACCAAGCTTCTCAAAGGATAGGTTCTTATATGATCTAGTAGCAAGTAGAGGGGTCAGCTCTCTTAGGTTAAAATCATTAACGGAGCCTTTTCCAGGGAGGGTGGAAGGCTTACCTCCTGTAGATTTTCTTCTGATTCCATTCCCTTTCCTTGGTCCTTCTGGTCAGCTTGACTTGGAGGTTTGTATATGGAGCTCAACAGAACTAGGTGCAGATTGTTCTTAATAATAGCTTTAGAAACACATTCTAGATGATCACCATATTTGTAATGGTCTTAGAACCATACATTTCTTGATTAGGAAAGTAATTGAAGAGTTGTGGAGCTCTTTTCGTAGTTTTTGCTTAAAAGATTATGGAGACAAATGCTCTCTTCCAACAAAGATTATGTAGATTATTCATTTCCTACATGGGAAATTATTGATGAAAATTATTTCTTAGCACAAGGACCTGTTGGAGGTTTAGCATTGTGGTTTCTCGAACCCAAAATGATTATATAATGACTGTTTGATATTGCGGTTAAACTGGTGTTTGGTTAAAATTTATTTATTTGAAATGAATTTTTTTTTTTGGTGTTTTTAGATTATTTTGATGTGCTGATGTTAAAAATGATTTTTAAAAAATAAAAAAAATATATCATTTTAATATATTTTAAAATAAAAAATACTTTAAAAAACAACCGTACTCCCAAATAAGCTCGTTGTATAAAGAATCAACAATCGAAGTGGTGATGATTGCACCACTAACAACGAAATAAAAATATATGTATATTAACTGACTTTAAAATGTTATTATTGGTTCGATTGGTGGTGATGGATTTTCTAAGTATTTTTTTATTTGAAAATGTATTAGTCTTAAAAAATATTTTTATTAAGTATAGGAGACCATACTAACAGCTTGTCATCAAAATATTAGTCTTAAAAAATATTTTTTATTCGAATGGTAGAGATAGTTTTATTATTTTTTAAAAAAATTAATTTTAATATTAGTATATCAAAACAATATATTAAAAATTAATTTAAAATATAAAAAATCAGATTTTGGTGAAAACTGTGGTCCAATCACGTTGCCAAACACTCCTAAAAAAGAATTAAATTATATTATTTTAATAAAATAAAAATTGTTTGCATGATGATTTATAGATTGACCCGATACTGGAGTGAACTAAACTCCGTTTCAAGTCAATCCGGTGTTTTAGAGAAGGGAAGGGTGTTTAAAAAAAAATATTTTTTATTTTAAATTAAAAAATAATATTTTTTATATCATTTTTATGTGCTATATCAAAAAGAGTTTTAAAAAATATATATTATTTTAATATATTTTTCAAAAACCATTTAAAAAACAATCTCAATATATTCCCAAACGGCCAATTTTAAGGATTTTAACCTGGAACCAGTGTGCGGAAAGCTGGTCGGAGAATAGTTCGTCCATTAAAGTACAGAAAACAAAATACGGAAAGGCCAGGATCCAGCTGGGCTAGGCCTGCTACACAGGTAATAATCAACTGAAAGGATTTCAACCCATGGTGGCTTGGGCAGTGGATAGATAACCAGCAAAAGAGGAACTAAAAGCTTCTGAAACCTCAATAGAGTAGCCGTTGAAGCAGAAGGAAAGACAGCGGAAACGGCATGAATTCTTCATTAATGCTACGCCGTTTCTTCTGTTTCAACTCAAAAACAACTGCAGTAGCAGCAACATCTTCTACTTCTTCAAAGAAGAAACCCCTTGTCTTCTTAGGGTTCTCCTCAGGTACTCAAAAGCACATTTATTTGCTTGCTTGAGTCTGTTCCATAAATGGAACTGAATTGTGATTTTGGCTCCTTTTCAGGTGTCTTCTACTGTTCTTGATGCTCTTTTCGAAGCATCTAAAGCACCCAATTCTCTCTTTGAGGTGCTTCTTGTGTCAAAATTCATTCTGTTACCTTTTAATATTTTTATAATTGCACTATCTGGTTTTGGTTAAAAATGAGAAAGATTATATTTTTGTGTGGATTTGTGTTAATGGGATTTGCTTCTTTTTTTTGGGAGTTGTAAGAGAGTTTGTGGTGTGCAATTTAGTGAGGGTATGTTTTGTTTTGTTTTTAGGTGGCAGCAATTGTTACACAGCCACCTGCAAGAAGAGATAGGGGTAAAAAGTTAATGCCTTCACCAGTTGCTGAGTTTGCTCTTGATAAAGGTTTCCCGTCTGATCTTATTTTCACACCTGAGAGAGCTGGAGAGGTAATTTTAGTGGTTTTTGTTTTAGAATTTGATTTTTTTTTTCTTGCAATTTGCATTCTACCAGTAAGAATTTTCTGTACTAGGTCATTTTCTTACTTTACCTGCTATTCTCCCTTGCAATTCTGCAACTTATGTGTACGAGTCTGTCAATTAGCAATCAGTTCACCAACCAAGAGCTACAGATACTGTTTTCTGCAATTAAGTTGGGCCGTACTCATTGTAAAAATTATAGACTTTATCATTTGAAACACCATGGAAGTGAGTGCGTTGCATTGACAGATGCTTACAATGGTAACTAAACAAATTACGAAGATATTGACAAGTTTGTCTTCTCTATTTAGTAGTTTGTCCTTGTCATTATCATTGAACTTAATTGATTTTTTGGAACATGGGAATAAGTGAACTGTTATTCACAGAGAATTCATGTGCTTCTATTTATCTGTAGGATACATTTTTGTCCAATCTAAGAGCATTGCAGCCTGAACTTTGCATTACAGCAGCATATGGGAATATCTTACCAACCAAGTTTCTCAATATTCCACCATTGGGTTAGTGAGATATACTTTCTGCTAACAAAATTGAGAAACTTGTTTCTTTGCTACTTCTGGAATCAACATCTCATGTGTTTCAGTTAGACAATAGTTCTTACTTAGCTGCAGTAATTCCATGATGAAAACTCATTTTGTTAATAGTGTATGCAGTATGCTGTTTTGTAGATTTAATTCCCATTGTATCCATAGAGGATATAGGTTAGCTGTTTCTTTGTCCAAATGAATTTGCATGTATATGTTTTTATTATAAAAGTTTGGGGTTGTGGGCAATATATGGTTCAATTGTGGGAGCTCAAGTTCTAGTAGGGATGGCAATGGGTAGCCACGGGTCAGGTTTCTACTATATCCATGCCCTATCCATTATCAAACGGGTAAGAAATTTAGATTTCTATACCCTATCAATCAACTTAAAATAAAATGTTAATATGTGTGTGCGTGTAAAAACATTTCTATACCCCAAAATGTTAATATATGAATATAAATGTTTTTCATTTGTATATCTATACAATACAAATGTGTAAATCTTGGGGTAGGTTTGGGTCGGGTTTGACAATATTCATATATTATCCATTACCTTTCAGGTAGAACCTACCCGTCTGAGTATGTTTGTGTTGGTATCTATTAAGTTCAAATGAAATTGTCATCTCTAAATTAAGAGTAGCCATTTGATGCAAAAAAATGTTAAGCTTGAGATTACTAAGATTTTCATTCGCTTCTCCTGTTTATTGATGCCTGTCTTGTTTATTTCCCTCACACTTGGGTGTGCCTCCCTTTGGTATCTTTAATGTTCAAATAATTGAGAAAGGAAGGCAGTTGGTAACTTTAACATATGCTACTGCAGAAACAGGGAAATTATTGTTAATCGTCAGGTGTTTACAACAGCAATCAATTGTAAAACCTAAACTAGTTGATACCAAGGATCAAGCTTTAACATAGAAATCTCAAAGTTTATCTTTGAAATTACTCATGCCTGAACTTTTATTTCTCAGGGACAGTCAATATACACCCAAGTCTCCTGCCACTTTATCGTGGTGCTGCGCCTGTTCAAAGAGCATTGCAGGTTCCTTATTTTATAGGCCATCCATGTTAGTTTTCTTAGGAGAAATGATAATTTAACAAGAATAAACAACAAGAATAAAGTCTCAAGAAGATTGTGACCCATTGGGTAGTTCTTTATATGGGACCAATGGTGTGTCCCATTGATATAATGGATCATATATATTCTTGAAACTTATTCTTGTTAAATTTTCTTAAGAAATAGAATAAATCTTATATTAAATGCTTATATACTCCCAGACTATGCAATTGCATTTTATGAGTCTCTACATTAGGATGGTGCTAAGGAAACTGGAGTATCATTAGCATTCACTGTTCGTGCTCTCGATGCTGGACCTGTAATTGCCTACAAAACTCTGGAAGTTGATGATCAAATTAAGGTATGGATGGTAATTGTCTGGGTTAAGAGTGGTTGAAGTTAGAATCTGTTATTTTGTTATTTTTTTCATATCCCAAATAAATAATTGGATGGATGGGCAAGAGACATTAGCAAAAATATTCCTTTTCCATTAAGAATCTTAGCGAGTTAACTACATGGAGTCCATGCACTTCCTGGTGGCACGGCTCAAACAGGATCTATAGATAGATGTTTTGTGTGGTCCTAACTTTAGAATTTTGCATGAAGTAGCTGCAGTCAAACCCATGCACTTGCATTCGGTAGCTCAAGCCTCTATTGAGCAAGACAATGGTCCCTCGGAGTTCTAAACCAATCTCCTCTAACATTTATCTTTCTCTATCACATGCACTTCCACTCTCACAAAGTAGGGGTGGAAATGTTGACTCTAGTCTTTGCTCTCAAGTCATCCTTTCAAAAAAAGTTAAAGAATTAGAATTATTTTATGTTAATTTTTAACTTGATTTGTAATTGCTTCTTCCAGAGTGTTTTAAGACTATCTTGTATATGCTTGCAGGCTCCAGATTTACTTGCATTGCTATTTTCGGAAGGTATTTCTGATTTCTACTATTTTTATTATTATTTTATTGTCATTGTTACTACTTCCTTATTCATGGTTAATCTATCAATCTTACATTTGTACTTCAATAGTCATTCAAGTTCTTTTCTTTTCTTTTCTTCTCTCCTTTTAATTTTTCATTCATTCGAGTTGGTAATTATTCCTAACTCTGCATTAATCTGTGATGTAAAATAAATTATTATACTTTTTCCATCAATATGATGCATTTGTAAAAGTCATATGATATCAATAATCAAGTTTTTTTCTTCCTTGCTGATAAGTTATCAAATTTCACTTTGTGAGTGTTGTTAATTTATTTATGCAAGCCAAGTTTAATAATGCATCAAGACCAAAAGTTATTTGTTTCAAGTTGAAGACATTAAAGATAAAGGGAAGACAAAAATGACACAATAAAGGAAACAAAAAAGTTACAAGTGTCATTAACATAAGCACAATATAGTTTTAGGTGGTGGCAAATGTTGAAAAGGATTTATATTGCTCAACCAGGCTTCCTTGAGTTGATTGATAAGAAATTACTTCGTGAATATTTCTAGTTTTTACATGTGACTAGATATGCAATGGCTATTCCTTCTATGTGATTAGTTTTTACGATCACTGTTTTCTTGAATCCCTTTTCCATATTTTTCCCAGCATGATTTCTTAATTACATTGTCTGAGCTGAATTATGGGCTGTGGATCGCAACTATTGAATGCACTTTTGAGTCAAGTAGTTCTGTCGATGAATGATCGCAGGATCTAAACTTTTGATTCATGAGCTCCCTTCTATACTTGACGGATCAGCCAGGTTAAAAGCTCAACCCCAAGATGATTCCAAAGTTACCTTGGCTCCAAAGGTTATCCCCCCCACCCTTCCTGTTTCTTTAGTTTTGAACTCCTTTAACTATGACTAAATACAAACTGTAATCAATTAGAAAGAAGTATTTAATTCCCATCTATACTCTATTCAGATATCTGTTGAGGAGTCATGGTTATCCTTTGATCAAGAAGCTTCAGTCCTCCATAATAAGGTTAGCCCTCTTTTCCTTTTTCCTGTCAAATATGAATGTGTGGTGATTACATGCAACTTTTTTAGGTTCGTGCATTTGCAGGGTGGCCAGGGACACGGGCTAAAGTAGCAATTGTTGACAATGAAAATGGTCACCACAATATTGTAGATCTCAAGATTATTACTACAAGAGTTTGCAACCATAGCATTGTTCAGGGTGATGAAATGGATGACATCAGTTATGTGAAGGATTCGTTGGTGTTTCCATGTGGAAGGTCCACAGCACTTGAGGTTTGTTCAGCCATCGTATGTCATCATGTGTTTATTATGTTGCTGATTTGCATTTTATCTGTAAGACTATACTTTATGTGCTATCCCAGAAAATGTTTTAGAATAATCTGGTTTTTTCTTCAAAAAGTAAAATGAAAAAAAAATTCTCTTTTAACAGTTGAAACATTTGTCCAGATAAACATATGTGCCCCAAGCCTTTTTGAGTTCCTGATTTTGATGCTTTTTGTATTTCAAACAGGTTTTAGAACTCCAGCTTCCTGGGAAAAAGGTTTTTCGGGCAGCTGCCTTTTGGAATGGTTTGCGTGGTCAAAAGCTGAAGAAACTGTAGTAGAGGAAATATTAAATCTGGGCGGCTACAAACTACACAAGCTGAGATTTCAGCTAGAGGTAGAGATTTTTTGAATTTTTTCACCAATAGCTGTTTCCTAAACTTTATTTATCCCATGCATTCTGCATTGATGCAAAGCAAAAGTGATTGTTGATGTTATGCAAAACCTTCAACTTTGTTCAAACAAGAGCTGTATTGCATCATAGGTGATTTTTCACTTTTTCAAACAAGAGCTGTATTGCTTCATAGGTGACTTTTCACTTTCGCAGAACCTTGCCTTCGAAGTATGTCTCCATTGTGCTGTTTAGTGTATTCTAAATCGAAGGTTAGAAACCGTTATTGTAATCTATAAGATGTGAACTCTGTGGATCACATCATTCATTCTTCTTTAGCATATGTTCAGCTTTCTTCTGTTTCTTTTTAATTCGATAAAAGGTAGTTCAAAATAGAGACACTAACAAAAGAAAGATGGGATCAATTTGAGGGCCGTTTGACTGTTCCATGATATAATTTATTCTTTCATATTTTATATTGGTGATTGTTGTGCAAGGCTATTATTATGAATGAAGTCATCAGAAAGTTTCCTTGTTTTTTTATTGTTGGGGTAGAATCATTTAGCAATTTATAAATGTGTCATTATTTCGAACCCTCTTCTTCAGTGCCCCACATGTAATGATAGGTTTGTCCATTAACTTATTTGAGAAATTCTGTGTACCAACTAAACATTGATTGGAAAATAGATGCAAGCAGAAACAGATCTTATTTGAGAAATTCTGTGTACCAACTAAACATTGATTGGAAAATAGATGCAAGCAGAAACAGATCTCTTTGGAATTTAATCTTGAATCCCATGATTTTGTTTATGGCAAATGAGCCATACAACAAAAATTCCAATGTGGTGTCATCTTTTAGCTCAGTGCAAAGAACCTTAGGCCAATTTTAATGTAATAAAATACGAGTGCATTATGGATGTTTGAATACGAGTGTATTGCCCTTGTCAATAGTTGCATCATGAATGTTTCAATGCTGTGGATGAGATTGGCAAGTAGATCAACTAGCAGCCATTCAATCCATGTTAGTGGGGACATATTTTTCCTACTGATGGCATAAATCAGCATTTTCCCTAGTCTTGTATGATGCTCTGCATGAATTTCATTGTAATTAAACAGATATGTGAAGGATGCAAATATGTTATTCAAGTTTAGTGGAGAATTCATTGAATGGTTAGGATGCATTTCTCATCATAGATTAAAAAATTGGAAGAAAAAAAAAAGATGAATGAACTTGACCTGAGCATTAGAAACTGCAAAATGGTTCTCCTTTCATGTCATACATATTTGCTTTATATATATATATGTATAATCTTGCAGTAGCTTGAGATGCTTTGAGGTGGCGTCCTGAAGCATGAAGAAAGGTCCAATAATGAAGAGCATAGTATCTAAGACACGAGTACTGGGGCCCTTCCATGTTCGAACAAGAAGTTCCAATATTGGATGGCCATCCATAACGAAATTAGATTCTGTTGTCTGTGGAATAGCTGAATGAGCTTTCAAAATCATAAGAAATGAAATGGTCATCCATTTCAAGCTATTGCAAGATTATATATATATATATATATATATATATATATATATATATGTTTTGATTATATATGTTTTGATTTATTGAGAGGCTCAACGAGCTTTCGACTATACAATGGAGGTCACCCTCCCTCTTTATCATTATAATATAAAGTCGTTCTTTTTAAATGAAGACAGGTTTTCTTAACATGATCGTGTAACCTCTGTGGTTTGGGTGGCCAGGAGTTTAAATTCTATCACCTTTTTTTTTCTGTCTAATTGTCTAAGATTTTTTAGTTTGATGGAATGTGTTGAAAATAAAATCAATGGTTAGTCTCTACTATGCCAAAATGGACTGTTTAAATCATAAGAAATTTGGAGTTCAAATATGTCATTTTTCAACGTAAAGTGTGGAATCTTTTCATAAATATGGCTTTATTTGCATGTTAATTCCTCTCAACCAGATTAATATCTCTTATTCTCACACTTCACTATCTGTATTTCCATTAATTAACCTAAATTAAAAAATAAATGCCAAGTCTTTTATCGTGGCTTATTTTTTTATTGGATTGATTTTGGATTGTTCTATGTTATTTGTTTTGGTTGTCTTAATATTGGATTCTCACAGTATCAGGAAACAAAACCAACTTGATTCTCAATTTAGCAAAATTAAATGAAGTTGAATTGAATTAAAAATAATTTAAGCTATTAGATCTTCTTTTATTCAGTTTATTTTTTTTAATTTCTTCTCTATATCATAACCTAATAACGGGTTTAGAAAATTAACCTGGTTTGACTATATTTTTTAGGTCTTTTTTTATTTTTTTTTTAAATTTTATCCTTCGAGTCATAGGGCATCTTAGGTTAACCTGAGTTAACTTAGTTTTATTCTTTTTCTTCTCTTTCTTTTTTAATTATTTTTTTTAGTTTTGTCCTTAAATATTAAATTAGTTTAAAAAATTAAATTTTATAATTTCAAATTAAATTAGATAAATGTTAATTCCTTGTGAATTGTGTCAGTCGTGACTTGAAATAAAAATTTCAAGTTCGAGCCATATGGTTACTAATACGATGATCACCGGAGGTGTACATGGTCATTAACTTCAAGGCCCGTGAGATTAGTCGAGATATGTATAAGCTGATCTAAATATCCATGTTAATTAGAAAAATAAATAAATAAATAAATGGAAAAAAAAATCCTTGTGGTATTTCAAGAACCGGAGTTTGAATAGAATCAAGCGATGTTACAATTATTGGGGGTTATTTTAATAAAGAAAACTGCGAAAAGCAAAGCCACACTCATTGAACAAAAATGAAAGCTACCATAAAAGCACTTTACAATTATTTCTCGTTCCATTAACCAAACTAGATTAAACAAATCAAAATTTCAAACCCAAAAAGCACTGTTGCCCATCAATGATTTCTAGGCACTTTAGCATGGTTGGTGAGCAAAAACATTTTTCTCATATATTATTAATTTTATTGTTTATTGTTTTCTCCTCCTTTTTTTTCCCCCCTCAAAATATAACGCTCTATTCTATGCTCACAGTTTCTGCTTGAACACCAACAGGCAAACTCCCTATATAAACACCCCGAAGCTCTCTCTCAGTCTATATATATCATATTCATATCCCTCTCTCTTAGCTAGTTTCCTTTCTGATAAAGAGAAACAAAAATGGGAGCTCTTGATTACATCTCCAACTTTTGCACTGTCACCAGCACAAGAAGCAAACGAAAACCAATGCAGGTACTGTCTAAACCTAGCTACCTATCACCCCTTTTCACTTCCCTTTGTGAGGGTATAGTCTGTAAAAGAGAAGGCAACCTCTCTCTCTCTCTCTCTCTCTATATATATATATATATATGTTTTGCTGTGTTAAATGGTCTATGCTGTGGCCCTTTCCATTCTTTAAAAGATGGTTTGTGTTATATTTCTCAGACAGTTGAGATCAAGGTGAAGATGGACTGTGATGGCTGTGAAAGAAGAGTAAAAAATGCTGTCAACTCCATGAAAGGTTTTGGTTTCTAGCTAATCACCCCTCCTTCTTCATTCATGGAAGTAGATTCACTTTTTGGTCTGAGTGAGTCATGGGTCTGAACAACCTTGTAAGCTTGAAAGCAATCACATAATGAAAAGGACATATAAGATTTCCAGGTAAAAACAAATTCATCTTCATTTTTTTTTGGTATCTACAATCATCAAAATTGGAAACAAATGAATCTGATGTGACCTTGACAGAACCCTTCTTTCTTTTCTTCTTTTTTGGTTGTTCAAATTATATTTTCTTTGAATTTTGACAGTGACAGTTCAATCTAAGTACATAGCTTATGTTATGACAGGATCAAACCAAAGAATGTATGTGCATATGGATAGAGGGTTATTGTTCGAAAATTAACTAAAAAATCAGATAAGTCTAAGCTGAAAAGGGGGGAGGCAAAAAGAAATTCTTCCATTAAATTTTAAAAATTTTTGATATGAGATATACACTGAAAGGAGCGGGGAGGGCAACATGACCTCAATACAACACTTAAAAAGCATAGCAAAATTAGTAAATATTATCCCCTCCGATCTCTCCTTGTTGCACCCACCTGCAGTAATATTATAATTCTCAATTTATTTCACTCCTTTTTCTTCTTCTTTTTTGTTTTTATTTTTGCAAACATTTGTAGGTGTATATAATTTTGTAATACACATACAGGAGTAAAGACTGTGGAAGTGAACAGAAAACAAAGCAGGGTGGTGGTTAGTGGATATGTTGATCCAAACAAAGTCTTAAGAAGAGTGAAGAGCACAGGCAAGAGAGCTGAATTCTGGCCATATATTCCTCAACATCTGGTTCACTATCCTTATGTTTCCGGCGCCTATGACAAGAGGGCTCCGGCGGGATTTGTTCGCAATGTCGTGCAAGCTTATCCAGCCTCAAACGCACCAGAAGACAACATCGTATCTCTCTTTAGTGATGATAATGTGAATGCCTGTTCCATCATGTAAGAAACTGCATGCTTTCATGGATTTGTGAAAAGCAAAATGGGTTGCTGGCTATCTTTTCAAAAAGCAAGACCTTCTTCATTTGTATGGACGACGAATGCACTGTTTTCCATCTAGAAATGAAGCACAAACCTAGCGCTTTATGGGTCTGAGAGAGCATTATTCTTTTTTATCTGTGATTTTCAATATGGTTTTGGCATAAAGATATTGGATTAATTGTGTAGATTAATCCGTTTGGCCGTACTATACTTATAAGTTGAGTATTTTTAAAATCTAATTTTTTTAAAAAGTATATATAAATATATAGCAAAGAACTACTTGTTCTTAGAAAGAACATCCATACTAATTATTAAAAAAGCATGTCCATCTTCTCTAAATTCTTTCATAATCAACTGGAGAGAGTGTTTGTTTTTAAGCATAATGGGATTAGAAAAACCCTAGTGTATGTTTGATATTATTATACTTTTAAACCACACATAGTGTTTTTTTATTTATTTAAAAATAGTTTTTGATTAAATGTGTAAGAATAAATTATTAAATATTGTTTTTTATTAGTGTCTTACAAGTCATAGAATAGAAAAACTAAATATGCTAAATATCTGTGAAATGGGAAGCTTTCAAAACCCTATTAACTCTTTGGTACTTGATATTATGTTTTAAAAGTGTTTTTGAAAATAGAAAAAAAAATGTTTTTTAATTTAAATTATTACTTTTTATAATTTTAGATTATTTTTATATGCTATTATCATAAATTATTTATAAAAAAAATTAATTATGAGAAAGTGCACGGAACTGACAGATTTGCAGACAGGAATACATTAATGTGTTTAAGGAATACAAATTGACTTTTTAACTGCCATGCATTAAGGGAATCTAATTCATATGGACTTAAATAATAAAATTGTCCGATTCTATCACATGATATGTTCTTGAGGATATGTTCCGTCATATATATATTTGTAAAATCAGAATTTTTAAATTTAATTAATGGTAGGGATTTGCATCATGTACATGGATGTTTATTTATTCGAAAATTTAATTACAAGATAAATAAAACCTTATCATTGATTTGAATTTAGTGGCTAAATTTTGTAAAAATGATCCATTAATTTTCTTTTTAGAATGAAAGTATCCAAATAAAAGTAAATAAGATTTATTATGCAGGGTTAATTAAAATATTGTTTGTTCTTGTGTTAAGAATTATATAGGGTGTTTTAAAAATGTGTTTAGTTCGAAAAAAATAATTAAAAAATACTTTTTTATTATTTAATTTTTGATGATTTTGATGTAATGATGTAAAAAAATAAAATTTTTTTGTAAAAAACACATTGCACCACAATACTAAACCCACACTAAATTAATTTATTACACACAAATTAGCTTCGAGAAATTATAAACTTTTCTTTTCTTATCTTACATCTCTAATATCTCTAGATAATCTTCATTTTGTCACTAGCTAGGTATTAAGAATTGACCCAAATTTTTTATAATTATTTCGATTCCAAAGAACAAAGTTTGTTCAAAGGACCCAATTTTAATTCCTCTTTCTACATGAAAACAACCTCTAAATATAATAATAATAATAATAATAATAATAATTATAATAATAATAATAATAATAATAATAATAAAGAGTAGTATTTGACAATTGATTTGGTGGGGAAATATTCAAAGGGGGAGACATGATTTATGAGAGTCGAAGAATAAAGGTTCCTCATACCCACCACAAAATATTTATGAACGATAGTTGCTGACTAAAATATCTACTTAATTAACGCTATGTAAATGACATCGTTGGTCCAAATTAAGTTGGAATCCATTATAGGTATTTTTATGAAGAACAATTGCTGACAGAGAATTTCTTTGGGGTCAAAATATATTCATAAATTCTGCTCCTGTGGTCAGCAATCGGTCAACTCCTCTTCCATGTTCTTCATTCTCTTTTCTTGAGTGAGAAATTATCCCCTAAAATCACCAGCAATATGTTCTCGATCTAGTGTCGAAGCAAGTGGTCATGTATTTATTTGATTTGTTCTTGAGATTTTATGTTTTTTTATTGTATAAATCACGCGGTGTTCTAAGCGCTGGCTCAAACTAATCCACGTTTCATACCGGGTGGACCCCGAAGAGATGAAAAGTGCTCTCCAATTGACTGGCTCCATACAAGAGGAGTGGGTTGAACCCTACGACCTCTCTTAAGGGACGAGAGCGCCCTTCATCACTCACGCTAGGAGCCCCTTGGGTTGAGATTTTATGTTTGGTTTATAGTTAGAAAGCTTAAATTATAATAATTAATACTCCACATAAAATGTTTTTTATATATATTTCTCGATGTTTGATTCAGTTTTAAAATAAAACTTGATTAAAAAAAACTGTAACCCTAACTTGAATTTTGGAGGGCTAAGCTCTAATGTATTGTTTTTCACTGTATTTTAAAAAGTATTTTTTGAAAAAAAATTATTTTATTTTAAAATTAAGTTTTTTTTGTTATTTTTAAATTATTTTCATGTACTAATATAAAAAATCATTTTAAAAAAAAATTATTTTAATATATTTGTTTAAACAAAAAAAACTCTCAAACAAACACTCATTATGATGGAATTGTCAAGAATCGAAAGAAAGGAACTTTGGCTGAATTCTATAAATCCAAGTTCTTCATTTTTCAACACAACCCCCAAAGTTATGGCTTTAATTTGAGTGGAATGACGTCTTCAAATTATCCTCAGAGAAGATAATGGCGATTATAATCATAAACCCGACCATGTACAGCAGAACACAGACATGTTCTTATCTCTAACTGCGCTCCCTTTCGCTGCCTATGCTAGAAGACAGATGGCAAGAAAACAACCTAATGATTTTATAATAATTACAGCCGTAGATTTATTTATTTATTTATGTTTAGCTCTAACTTTATACTATTCAACACCATCACTGATATAATATGAAGAATTTAATCCAATTTAACAATTTGTCTAGCCGTTTAGGGCCGCTAAACATCATAACATAATCTTAATGAAACGACAGTGGGTGGTAATTAATTCACACCGTGCCTGAAAGGAGAATGATTTTGGGGAGCACCGCCCGTGCTGTGGCACCACCTTTTTATATTTATATATAAATAATAATAATAATAATTGCAAAAGAAGCTTCTGTGTGGAAGGAAAGGGACCTTTTCAAAGGGCATTTTCAACTCTGCTTTAGCAGTTTAATAACGGGATCCACTCACCCAACGTTCAATATTTAATTTTATTGTGAATTATCATATCAATTAAAGTGATATTTTTCTTGGGTTTCTAAACAAAATGGAATTAAATATCTTGAGATAAGTCACTGAGAACAGGACTATGGTCAAGAAGGGGATATTTCAGTTTACATGTCACCCTGTGATTTGTCCAATACTGGGAATTATGTTGACCAAAAGTCAAATTAATCGATTCAGAAATCACTGCATTTCACTACAAGTAGTGGCATATCCTCACATAGGAGAGATCAAATCCCATCAGGGATTAATTTAGTTTATATATATATATATATAAGGATTGGTACTGGGAAATAACTTTAGAGTGTTTTTTTCCTAAATAATATTAAGCTAAATGAAATTTTATTTTCTAAAATAAGGAATTATTGAATTTATTTATCAAGATAAGTTACTTCATGCTGTATATAATATCGGAAATAAAGAGAAAACTGGATGCTTTTCATCACAATGGCTACAAAATAACATCACAATTTTATTTTCTGATAACCGACAATGGGCTTGCAACAATGACTGTAGAAGTTTCAAGCTGTATAGTACTTTTCAGAGGTTCGATCTTGGAGAAATCTCCATGAACGCCTACAAAACTTCAAGTAAAGAAACATTAATAAAAACAAAATTCTCTCACCATGAAAGAAAGCTGGAGCAAGCAATAAAACCCGTCCACCTGTTATGGAAATCCAGGCTTTCTTTCTTGTTCTTGAAGAAACATGACAGATCACTATATCAGACCGTGTTCGAAATTGCTAAAACCCCTCCAAGTGCTCTCTCGTTTTCGACTATGTCCAGGCAAAACTACAGTTTAAACACAAAGGGTACAGATACAGAGTTGAAATGAACAGGAAATGGTGTGAATCCACCGAGTAAAAGAGGAGATGGGTTAATTCTGTAGCATAGAAAAGGGTATGAGTGCTGTATATATTCCTGCGAATCTGGAATTTTTTCTAGGCTCCTTCTTAGCTTGCAAGCCCATCATTTTCTAGGGTAAAATATCTTTTGTCCATATTTTCTTCAACCTGTTGCGAAACAATCTGATGAACTGACACCATCATGTTTGCTTAAATGCACGACGATCTTCTTTCTTTTTTTCTTGTTTTCTGTGTATAATAAGCTATTAAATGTGTTGGGATGAATATTCCTATCACCAAGTTAAGTTAATGCATGCTTAAACAATTTAGCTAGAGAGCTAGTGTGATTTTCATTTTTTGTGAGTGTTTAATTTGTGTTCTATATATATATATATATATATATATATATATATATATATATATATATATATATATCACATAATGTGTTGGGGTTGGCCCAAAATGTCTTCTCATATATTTTCCTTTGACCCCACAGAAACTGCTTACAAGAATGATGCAACTCAAGTAATTTTATTTTTAATTCATAAAAGTAAAACATAAAATAATGAACTGATTATTAAGTAAAGGAAGTCATAATTGCCTTTCACGCCCTAATATTCTGGTTGAAGAAAAGGAAGATAGTTTAGTCCAGCTAAATTGTACATGGAAAAAGAAGAAGATAAAAGGCCTCTTTCTTTGAAACAAGCCCATGAAAGGGCCCAAGAAAATCTGCGCTCCTCATGATCAACTATCACTTTTAGCTCATATTCCAAACTTACAAATTTAACCTATTTGTTTTTCATTTTAATAATTTATTTTTATTAGTATTGTTATTATGTTTTGAATATTTAATATATCTTGTTCTAGTTTAAAAAAAAATCAAAATAAGATTTATCTAGTTTAGAATTCTTGCTTAATTCGTGAATTCTATTCAATTTCGGTTGGAATATGGCAAAATAGTGTTTTTTTATATATAATTTTTTTGTATGATTTTATAATATTAATCATATCTCTTAATTTAACAATTTGATCAAACTAATATTTTACAAACTAATATTTTACAAGAAGTCTCTTGATATGTTGTTATATTGTATCTAGGTTTCTCCAATTTATTTTCATTTTAATATTTTATTTATAAAAAAAAATTAATTCAAATTTTATTTTTACTAGTTGTTCATATTATCTTTGGACTCATCGAATTGATCAGATTATATCAGTTTAACTCCTATATTTTTTACTTTGTATTTGAAATATAAATTACATAATTTTCAAGTTAGTTTATCTTTAAATTTTAATTAAAAATAAAATATCAATCTTAATAAAATTAATGACTTTGGTTTCAACAAATAAAGAACATGGCCAGTTTTGAACCTGTAGCATTATAGACTATTGTTATTAAAACCCGCATGTTTGGTACGTTAATTATGTGCTTGAAATATATAAATTTTAATTGAATTTAAATTAGATATTTATTAGTAAACTTTGAAAATAATTAATAAGAGGTCACTACTTATGCTCAGCACAATAAGATTTTTTAACTCCTTAATTAACGTTAAGAATTATTTTTTAAAGAAAAAAAAACGATACATTTTATCTATTTTCCCAAGAATCTGATTTCCGTACATTATGGTCCCAATGTAAGATGTCTGCAAATTGGACTGGTCCGAGTTTAGATTTCTCCGCACGAATGTGAGCACAGTGACACTGCCTTCCACGTGGCCTCTGTGTGATTTGAACTCACAGCTGCACACGACAATCATACATGGATAAAATTAACACAAAGAGAAGCTTCTTAAATTCACCCACCGACTTGGATTTTTGGGATTTGTTTTTTTTTTAAATTAACACTAAACATAATTATTATTTTTTTTGACAGAACGATAGTATACTTTAAAATGTCATGCTTCATAAAACATGATATTTACTAGATATTTATATTTTTAAAGGTGACAAGATAATTGTTGCTCTACAAATGGTGATATCTCATAAATATTACAAATAAAAACTCCAATCTTCTGCCTCAACTGATTGACCAGTTGAATCTATTTGTATTAATCAGTCGACCGTTTCATATGAAAAACTATAATTTTATGAGGTTTTTCTTTCAAATATATTTTATGAGTTAAAATTATATATATTTTTATTGAACTTGTAATTTAAAAAAATAGAGTCTGATTAAAATTTAAAAAAGTTATTGTACACAAGATAGTGAGTAAGTCCCCAATACGTGTGGCATGGTGGCAAAGGACTTGAGATCTGCACAGCAGGTCCCAAGTTAGAATCAAAACGTGTATTTCTTGTAATAGTCCAATGTGCCTATAAGGACAACCAGAGTTTTATTTATTCATCTGGACCTATAAAATGCGCTTTTCTGAGAGTCCAATGTGCTTTGTATAAATGTTTTTTTAGTTTCAAAATACATCATATAATTATTTTTAATTTTTTTAATATTCACACATCCAAACCATAAAATATATATATATATATATATATATATATATATATATATATATATATATATATATATATATATATATATATATATATTCTTAAAGGGTGAAAGCAAAAGTGAGGAAACTTCTAAAATAAAGTTGACGGTAAGAGAATTTTACCTTTAATTGTACTGTAGTATCAGCAAGTGTTCTTGTCAAGTGGGGCTAGTTGTCAAAAAAGTTGGCTAAAAGAGATGAATGATTCTTTGAATGATATGGGATCCTTTTTACTAGTGTGATTTAACACGATTCTTGAGAATAAAACCCAGCAACCACAGTTGGTCTAAAACATTTGGCTGATTTTGCACTTTAGTTTGTGATTCAACATGTGTTCTAACCCTATTTTTTTAAAATAATTTTTTTTGTATTTTTTAATTATTTTGATGTGATGATGTCAAAAATAATTTTATTAAAATAAGAAATTATTTCATATATTTCTGAACAAAAAGTATTTTAGAAACAACAACAATCATGTTTTCTTATTTTGCAACGTGTTTCAAAAACTCTTTTGAGAAAATCTAAACAAACTTTATTTTTATTTTATTTTTAATTAAATTTTTTTGGTGTTTTTAGATCATTTTCTCTGTGTACTGATATCAAAAATAATTTTTAAAAAATATAAAAATATTATTTTAATATATTTTTAAATAAAAAATATTTTAAAAAACAACGTTGATCACACTCTCAAACGAGATAAGTTTCAGGACAGCATGAGATATCCAATATTCTGATTTGGCAGAGAAGAAACTCCCTTGCAATCACGGATTTTCAGAGATCGTAGAGAAGTAAGATGATGGACACTCTGTGGCAATGAATTCAGCAATGAATCTAAAGTCAGGCTCTTGGCAATGGTATTTCCTCATCACCGTACACATCCCTGCAAATATACTTCAAACCTTTCATACTTTTCAGATGAAGTTCCCTGAGGAATTGTAGTTTTAGATTTTATTAGAGAATAATATATATTATATTACGAGATTTCATTTAATAGCTTAAATTTTTAGGTGAAATGATTTCTTGACACAGTATCAAATCTTGTTGACCTAGCAGTCACGAGTTCGAATCTCATCACCCTCTGTTTATTTGATGAAAAATCAAGCATAGGATATTGTGGGCATGTGTAAATTTAAAGCTCAAATAGTTTTCACTTGAGAAAATATGTTAGAAAACAATATAAATCATATTATAGAACCCCATCATCTAACCGGTTAAGTTTTTAATTGAGATGATTCTTTGACAGATTTGCACTAGATTTGGTAGAAGCAAGTCCATCGTCCAATTTGGAAATTTTATGTCTTGATATCCACCTATGCATAGCTGCTTTAGATTTGAATGGGGTTGGTGAGCACAAAGAACCTCTTCACTTCTTTCCATGGTGGCGTTGCTCCTTGTTTCTCTTTTCCAAGATAAATTCAGTGACTGCAGAGTTTTCTTCCCCATCAAATTAGCATCTCTGGCTTCTGGAAAACTTTGAAAAATAATAATCATAATATTAAAAACTACATGAAAAAACCCTCAAAATCTATGGATTCTTTTGCTTTCTTTTGGAAAGGTGGAGGCTAGTATAATTGAGGTCAAAGGTGGAGGCTGCTGGCCTCCACCCAGCATCTTCGTAGAAAAGATGAAAAAGAAGAAAAAAACATGGTTATAAAATTCACTCTTGATTTGTTCGGATTCAAGATTCCGAATAATTAAATTAAATTAATTGAATTCAAGATTCAGGTTAATTAAATTAAATTAAATTAATTTGAATTAATCTGATATTTAAAAATACCTAAAATAACATTTTTTTTTTAAATAATATAGCTTTTTTTTTAACTAAGCAGGACTAATCCAAACCCTAGTTCATCAGGTTACGTCGTAAACCAAATCAGGTAAAGTTGAAAATAAGTAATTTAAATTGCCGAGGGCATAAGAGGTCGGCTTGTAAGGGCATCTCCAGCGGGAGGAGCTATCCCGGGAGTCAAAGGCAAAAATTCAAATATTTGACTTTTTTGGGTTGATTTTTGTCTCCAGCGGGAGGAGCAAAATGAAGAGCCAAAATGGCTTCTTCATCTTCGGGAGCCATTCCTACAAATGGTTTCTGCAGAGGCAAATGAAAAAATAGCCGTTGAAACGTTACCGTTGGCCATTCTACAATTAAAACTAAAGTTGTCAATACCGTTCCGGTCGTCGTTCCGGTTTTTCGATTGGAACAGAATGTTCCGGTTTCGGACCGTTCCAGCGTGCCGTTTCGGTATCGTACTGTTCATATATAATTATATATATATATATATTAAAAAAATAAAATACTAATTTAATAATTAAAATTCAAGATAAACTAACTTTAAATTATACAATACAAATACAAAGTCATACAAACATAATCTCAAAATTAGAAACATCTTTAAAATTTCAAAATATTATAAAAGTAAAATGTACTAAAATAAAAGAAATATAAATCAAACATCTTCTACATCACATATATATATATATATAGGGGGGAGGCATGGATGGCTGGCTAAATATATATATATATATATATATATATATATATATATATATATATATATATATATATATATATATATATATAGGGGGAGGCAGAGATGGCCTGGCATGGCCTATGGCCTATGGCCTAGAGGGGCGGCTGCAGCTTTTGAAATTTCCAAAGATGAAATTTCAAAAGATTTGAAAGAGTAAAATTTGCAATTTTGCATCGTCGGAACGGAACGCCGGGAACGGAACCGGGGTGTTCCGGCCGGAATTGGACCGGAATTTCCAGAATGGACTGGAATTAAAACTGGGACGAAAACGATGCCGTTTTGTGTTGGTTTTATGAACGGAACGGAACGTTCCGGCCGGAACAGAACGGATTTAATAACTATGATTAAAACACCCAGCAAGAAAGAAATCGAAATACACAACACACAACTCAACAAAGCAACATCAAACCACAACAAAGCAACACCCATCAACACAGCAACCCACAGAATTAAAAAATTGAAAAAACACAGAATATTTTGCATCCAATCCGAAGAAGAAAAGTTGGCGAGAAAATACCTTCATCAAAGTTCAAAATCCAACGAGCAGATTGCACCTTCGGTTCCTATCAAACCTTCTGCCCCAGAATCTTTGGTTTTTTTTCTTAACTTGATATATTTTTTTCTATATAATTAGGTTTGTTGATCAAAAAATAGAACCCATATAATAGAAACTTAACAAAGGGGGGAGAGCAGAGTGAGAGGGAGTTGAGGGAGAGGAGGAAAAAGAGTAGAGTGAGAGGGGGGGAGCGCCATGGGAGAGGGAGATGGGGGGAGGGAGCGGTGAGGGACGGAGGCGATATCTAATTTTCTGGGAGAGGGACGGAGGTGATTATAAGATGGGAGAGGGACGGAGGCAGGAGAGATCGCCATGAGAGAGGCGAGAGGGGAGCAAGGAGCAGTGAGGGACGGACGCTGGAGAGATCGCCATGAAAGAGGCATGAGGGGAGCAGGGAGCAGTGAGGGAAGAAGGCAGGAGAGATGGCCATGAGAGAGGCGTGAGGTGAGCGGCAATTATGGGCGGTGCAAATGAGAAGTGAGCTTAAAGTAGGGTTTCGGGGGGTAATAATAATTTTAGGAATAAATAATAATAATAATAATAATAATAATAATAATAATAATAATAATATATTAGGAGAAAAAAAGTGTAATTAATAGTAATATTTAGTAAAAATAAAAATTATGTGAAATTGAAAATTTACGATGTTGTTGATCAATTAGCTTAATTACATGTTTAAATTTATAGTTAGATTTAAGAACTGTGTAAATGTAGTTTTAAGAACTGTTGTGGAGGTGATTAATAATAATATTTAGGAGAAAAAAAAAGAGTAATTAATAATAATATTTAGTAAAAAAATAATTATGCGAAATTGAAAATTTATGATGTTGTTGATCAATTAGCATAATTTATACAATGTATTTTTTATGCAGATGGACTCAGATTTGCCAAATTCATTCACTGACTTTCTTATAAGTGAGTCTGAACAGAATGTTACTCAACAAAGTGATCATATTGTTCATACAACTAAAAAATCCCAAAGAAGTAAAAACTTCTCGCTAGAAGAAGATTGTTTACTTGTATCTGCGTGGTTAAATACTAGCAAAGATCCAATCACGGGAGTTGATCAACAAACAAGACAGTTTTTGGCTTGAGTACATGATTACTTTGTCGAGAAGAGAGCAAACCTGAATAATCATTCTCAGATAAGCATCTCAAATAGATGGCAAGAAATAAATTGAGAAGTTGGAAAATTTGTTGGTTTTGTTACCCAAATTGAAAACCGTCAACAAAGTGGAACGACTGAAGAATCAAGGGTAATTTTTTTTTTATCATTTCCATATTAAATTATTTGTTTAACATATTTATTATATAACATAGTTTTATTTATTGAAATTGATTTACCAGATTAATGATGTTCGGCAAATGTATGCTTCAGTCGTTGGCAAACGATTTCAACTGGAGCATTGTTGGGTTATCTTAAAAAATGAACTCAAGTGGCAATTTGAACGTGCAAGTCTTCATTAGAAGTCAAACAAGAAACAAAAAAATCATGAAAATGCAAGTCCAGCTTCTTCAAATCCATCAACCGCTGATTCTGTTAGTTTAAGAGAAGACAGTGACGCATTTATTTACCAAAATAGATCAATTGGCCAGGAAGCTGCAATGGAACGACTTGCACGGAGACAAGGAAAAGAAAAAGTTGGCGAGATTTATGTATCAAATCTCTTAGATAAATTCACGAATAGTATCAAGAAAATTGAGGATAAAACATATCAACATAGAAAATTGAGGATAAAACATATCAACATAGAGTAACAATGTTAGAGCAACAAGCTATATTAATTAAACAAAATGATGAGACAAGAGGATGAAATCATGAAGCTGGATACTTCTGGTATGGATCCAATGTCTGCAGTCTATTTTGAAACTAGAAAACGGGGAATTATGGCAAAGAGAGGTTTAAATTTGTAATTGATTTGATTGAATTATTTGTAATGGAATGTATGTTTAATTAATTATTTTTAATTTTCTTTAAATATTTTGTATCATGTTATGAAATTGATAGCACTTCAGTTTGTTTCTTAAAGTTCTTATAACACTCAACAACAATAAGTAGCATTAATTACTTCAAATACAACAACCTTAAATAAAACATACAAATACTTGAAAAACATACAATAAGTAGCTTAAATTTAATGATTATTTACTCACTACCGTAATGTTCCCATAAATGTTCAATCAAATCAGCTTGGAGTTGGGAATTCGTTGCTCTGTCCCGGATTCGATTATGAGTTTGTAAAAAATCACGTAGTTCTGGAGTTTCTTCATGTGACACTGATATAGAAGAACTAGTGTCACTATCATGCTCAAATCCAACCATCATTGCTCCTTCATCTTCAATAATCATATTATGCATTATTATGCAAGCTTAAATAATATTTGCAAGAGTTTCTTCATCCCAGTATCGCGTTGGTCCACGCACTATTGCGAAATGTGATTGTAACACCCCAAATGCCCTCTCCACATCCTTTCTTGCGGACTCTTGTTTACTTGCGAAATATTTTATCTTTTTCCCTAAAGGCCTTGGGATTGTCTTAACAAAAGTTGACCAATTCGGATAAATCCCATCAGCTAAATAGTATCCCATTGTATACTCATGTCCATTGACTGTGTAATTGACAGGAGGAGCACGCCCTTCAGCAAGTGCAACAAAGACAGGTGACCGATCAAGAACATTAATATCATTTAGAGATCCAGGCATTCCAAAAAAGGCATGCCATATCCAAAGATCTTGTGAAGCCACCGCCTCTAGAATTATAGTAGGTTCCCGGGAATGTCTATTATACATTCCATGCCATGCAATTGGACATTTTTCCCATTTCCAGTGCATGCAATCAATGCTCCCTAACATCCCTGGAAATCCACGTTGCTCGCCAATTGATAATAACCGACCAATATCGGACTCGTTTGGTGCTCTTAGATACCAATCCCCAAAAATCTCAACAATTGATTTGACGAAAGCTCTTAGACTTGCTATTACAGTGCTTTCTCCAATCCGAAGATATTCATCAGTTAGATCTGTTGGAATACCGTATGCAAGTGTCCTAAGAGCGGCAATTACCTTTTGAAGACAAGATAAGCCAACAACACCAATTGCATCTTTCTTTTGTTTGAAATATGGATTGTGAGCCTCCACTGCATTTGCGATGCGAAGAAAAAGACGACAACTCATCCTAAATCTCCTTCGAAACTGACTTTCCGTGAATTTAGAATTTTCTACAAAATAATCATTATACAGCCTCAATTCACCTTCCTTTCTATTTCGATTGACGGTATTGCGTCCAGAAACAGATCCACGAGACTCTATTCTCCGCCCTTGATTTATCGATTCTGCTCCAACAACCACTGCAGTAGCAACTTGGTAGGCGAGCATGGGAGTGTCATCATCAAAATCAAAAGCATCATAAAAATCAAAATGATTCATGATGAACTTTAATGAAATAATATAAAGACTGGTTTGAAGAAGAAAACGATGAAGAGAAATATGATGAAGAAAAATATTCAGGTTTAAGCGAATATTTTAGATGAATTTTTTTCCCCAAAATTTGAAATTTTAAAATTTCAAATGTTGGCAGTTTTTTCTTAAAAAAAAATTGAAATCCAAAAAATTTGAAATTTGGCGGTTATTCTTTCAATTTTGAAATTTTAAAGTTTCAAAAATTGGCGGGTTTTTTTTAAAAAAAAAATTGAAATCCAAAAAATTTAAAATTTGGCGGTTATTCTTTCAATTTTGAAATTTGAAATTTGAAAAGTTGGTGGCAAATCAAATTTTGGGGGAATTTTTCAATATTTTAGAATTTCAAATTTAAATTATTGCGGGGTTTTTAATTTTAATTTTTTTATTTATTTCATATTAAATCTGAAAAAATAATAATTATATTGTTGGAGGATTTTTTAAAAGTAATTATTTAATTATATAACTTACTCCTAAAAATTGTATAATTAATTGCATAATTAAATTATATACAAAATAATTGCATTATATTAAAATAATAATATAAAAAAAATAGCTCTCCAAAATATTTTTTACCATTAAAGTGTACATCAACAAAAAAATCATATATATACTTTTCAAACATCCATTTTAAAGATTCGACTCTCCAAAATATCTACTCCCACTAAAGATGCTCTAAGGCAAGTAAGATACGGAAAGCCAATCCTAAGAAAACAGACTATCGAAATAAAAGCCACCGAGGAACCAGACAGGAATTTTCTGATATGGTAATAGCTTAGTCACAAAAAAAAAAACCTTGAGCTATGCGTCCTTTGCCATGCACTATATAAATCAGATACTAGTTTGCAGATTGAGGAATTAAAATACAATTCTTCTCGAACTCTTCTAATCATTTCATCAAGTGATGACTGGAGAAGTATGGACTCAACTAAGCTCGGCCATAACTGGCCTAATGCTTGCTTGGGTCATGTTTCAACAATATTTCCCTACTCAGTTGCGTGGCTATCTCGGAAAATACAGTCAGAAGTTGATAGGTTTGGTCGATCCTTACATCCACATTACCTTCCATGAATTCACGAGTGAGCGTCTCAAGCGCAGCGAGGCCTTTTCTGCCATTCAAAACTATCTCAGCTCCAATTCCACGAAGAATGCTAAGAATCTCAAGGCTGAGGTTGCCCGTAAAGGCCAGTCTGTGGTCCTCGTCATGGGCGATTATGAAGAAGTTACTGATGTTTTCAATGGGGTTAAGGTCTGGTGGTCTTCAAGCTTTAAAGCTACCCCGCAGCAATCTCTCTCTTATTTTCCTGTTTTCGACGAGAGAAGATTTTTCACGCTCAAGTTCCATAGAAGCCATAGAGAAATCATCACCGAGAAATATGTGGAACATGTTTTGAAAGAAGGGAAGGAGATTGCTGTGAGGAACAGACAGAGAAAACTCTACACCAACAATCCTAGCGATAATTGGAGTGGGTGGAAATCTACCAAGTGGAGTCATGTGGTGTTTGAGCACCCTGCTACATTTGATTCGTTGGGAATGGAAACAAAGAAGAAAGAAGAGATCAAGAAAGACCTTATCAAGTTCAGCAAAGGGAAAAACTACTACGCCAAAATTGGCAAGGCCTGGAAGCGTGGCTATCTGCTTTATGGCCCTCCGGGAACCGGCAAATCGACTATGATTGCTGCTATGGCAAATTTTTTGGATTATGATGTTTATGATATTGAGTTGACCACGGTCAAGGACAACAGCGATCTTAGGAAGCTATTGATCGAAACCACTGGAAAATCTATCATCGTGATTGAGGATATTGATTGCTCACTTGATCTTACAGGACAGAGGAAGAAAGATGAGAATGGTGACGAAACAGATGAAGGGAAGGATCCAATTTCTAAGAAGAAAAAGGAGGCTAAAGAAGAGGGCAAACGCGCTAGTAAGGTTACTTTATCGGGGCTTTTGAATTTCATCGATGGAATCTGGTCAGCATGTGGTGGAGAAAGAATTATCGTGTTCACTACCAATTATGTGGACAGACTGGATCCTGCTTTAATAAGGAGGGGGAGGATGGACAAGCATATAGAAATGTCATATTGTTGCTTCGAAGCATTCAAGGTGCTAGCCAAGAATTATTTGGAACTCGAGTCCCACGAACTGTTTGGGAAGATTGAAGAGTTGATGGGGCAGACAGAGATATCTCCAGCTGACGTCGCTGAGAATCTGATGCCAAAGTCAGACGAAGAAGACGTGGAGACTTGTTTGAAGTGTTTGATTGAAGCTCTTGAGGCTTCAATGGAGGAAGCAAGAAAAAAGTCTGAAGAAGAAGCAATGTTAAAGGCTGAGAACGCAGGCAGACAGAATGGTGAAGCATCTTCTTCTTCCGAGGAAGTAGCTGTAGTAAAAGAAAACGGTGTTAGATTATCGAAGGAAGTGAAAGAAAATGGATTATGCAGAGAGTGTCATCGCTATTACTAGACATTTGATTAGGGTGGAGAGAGTGTCATCGCTATTACTAGACATTTGATTATGCAGGAACTTTGGAACACAGTTCCAATGTAGTTGCTGTCGAATTAATTAGAATAGCCATTTTAATTGGATTTCTTGTTGCATTATTGCCTTCTGTCAATTTTCCTGGTAATCTATCTCAATTTTCCTGGAAATTCGAACAAGTCACCCACGGGTTTTCTCCTTTCTTTGATTAGATTGGATTTAATTATTGAGATAAGAGATGCTAAATGTTCAGTAGATGGGGCATTTTCATTTTGGCTGTTGATCATCCTTTATAAAACCTTAAATTTCACAACTCCATCGACGGTCTCTTTTCTTAAATATTCTGAGAGCTGTATTTCATTTCTACTATCGAAACATACAGGTCAAGCAGGAACCCTAACTCTAGAGACTACTTGCATTCTAGAGAAGAAGAAGAAGAACAAAACACCACTTAACTACATCAACAGACGCGAATACAGAGCTAATCAAGAACTAGTGAACTTAGTGACAGCCTTGGTTCCCTCAGAAACGGCATGCTTAGCCAACTCTCCAGGCAAAACCAACCTGACAGCAGTCTGGATCTCCCTCGAGGTAATCGTGGGCTTCTTGTTATACCTAGCAAGTCTTGAGGATTCCTGAGCAAGCTTCTCGAAAATGTCATTAATGAAGGAATTCATAATACCCATCACCTTGCTTGAAATCCCAATATCTGGATGAACTTGTTTCAAGACCTTGAAGATGTAGATCTTGTAGGTCTCTGTGCTCTTCTTCACCCTCTTCTTCTTTTTGTCTCCCGTTGCTGCTGCTCCGCCTTCTTTTGGGAGCTTCTTGCCTGCCTTTGGCTTCTTCTCTGCAGGGGCTTTCTCCGCCACTGTCTTCTTCTCCTCCGCCGGTTTCTTCTCCGCCGGCTTCTTCTCAGCTCTTGGTGCCATTTTTCCTCGAAGGCGACGAATCCAGAGGAGGTTAGGGTAAGAGTTTTTTTGCTGGAGATGCTTTTCGTGCTGTGATAGTTTAATTTCTTGAGATATATAATGAAGAGGAGGGTAGTGTCCTTTTTCGATTGGTAGTTGCTTTTGATTTGGATTGATGACGTGGATGGTTTCAATCGTTGGATTAGAAAAGGGTAATTTATAAATCGACGGTACAGATCGATTGATATACCTCCATGGTAGTCCTTAAACACAGATTGCTGACATGGGCGTAACAAGTGTAACGGAAATGATTGTTTAAAGTTGAGTTTGGTGTGAATTTTAATTTTAATTCTTTTAACTATATATAGTTAGAAAGAATTTTTTTTCTTCGATCAAATTTTTGTTATAAAATTGAATTAAGAATTTTATTTCATAGAAACAATTGAAATCATTTTCAACTTTTAAATATATACTACATCTCTCTAAAAAAAAGATTTCGGTTATTTTTATTAAACATAATTTTGACTTTACATTATTAATAAGAAGATAATTTTAAAATTAAGACTTCAAATAAAAAATCATTTTTCTTAAAAGTCATGCCAAATGAATTCTAAAATTATCTTCGTGAAATGATATAGAAATATTTATTTGATTAAAAAACTTTAATTTTTAATTTTAGGCTTATTTATGAATGCAATTGAAACTGTGTTTTTTTTTCTTTCTTAAAATTAATTTTTATATTGTTTTGATAAACTAATGTCAATAATAATTTTAAAAATTGAAAAGAAAAATGAAAAACATTTTTCGCACTCTCAAACGCTTTCTTAAACTTTTAAATAAACATGATATGCCTAATGATAAAAGGTCATATGTTAAAGTTAAGTCCAACTATTTATTTAGTAGTGTTATTGTTTTTTTTTAAATAAATATGTTTTTAACCTCATTTGTTATTTTATTTTATCTTGATTAACAATAAACTGAATCTAAAAATAAATCAATGCGAAAAACAATATTTAAGAATTGATGATCCATAAAAACAATTTGCCAAAAATATGAAAGCTAAAACAAAGAGAGAGAGGGAATTTTTTTGTCAATGGAATCGAATCTAAAGATATACCAATACTATCATTAAATACAAGCTCTCATCTTGAAGAACTTGTAAATACCAGAATCAAATGATTTCATTTTTGAAATAGATGGGAACATCAATTTTATTTCTATAAGAAAAATAAAACTCGGATTTTGCATTTATTTGTCCTTTACAAAGAGTTTCTGGTCATATATTTGTGTTTAAGGGTTGTTTGGATGTATTTTATGGCTAAAAAATATACTAAGAATTCTGTCCAAATCTGCCTAGATTCCAACAGCAGTAAAAAAGAAGAAGACATATTACTCTTCTTTGCAGATGACTCATCGTTCGTATCATAATTTTTTTAAACATGCTTAGGCCTAAATTAAGGCTTTAGTTGCTCTAAGAGAGGAAGAGGAAAAGCGAAGGAGAGGGGAGCGACAATAACCCAACCACAGGTGGCTGTTAACCTAGCCAGAAGTATGTAGAAGGAAAGAGTAGGGAAAAGGGTGTGACCCAACCGCACGTTAGAAAGGAGTAAATGAAGAAAAGAATAAGAGCTTCTTTTGTGTTTTAAAAATGCTTGAAAAAAATTAGATTTTTTTTATTTTTTATGTTTTTAGATTATTTTAATATAATATAAAAAAAATAAACCTGAAAAAAAAATTATTTTTATACTAAATAAAAATATTATTTTAATATCTATCTAAATAAAAATTATTTTAAAAAACAAAACAAGGCATCAACCGAAACTCTCTTCTACTAGCCCACCAGACGTCCAGCACAAAGCCCAATGAACCTTCAATGCCAAGTCCAACCCATCTCAAAAGCCCACTTACACACTATTTTCTCGCTTCTCTTCCTGACTTGACCATTAGAGACACCAACCTGCCCTCATCAGCCGAACCGAAAAGCCCAAATCCATTTGAAGTTTTTCAGACATTTCATCACTTTCTAAACTAAAAAGATATATAAAATACAACGTAGTGAAATTACAAATCAAACGTTATCTATATTTTGTTTTGTTCCCCAATACCAAACAGGAATAGGAACAAAATTTATGTATTTTCCATCATATTGCCCCCAGCACCATCAGCCTTAAATACATGAGTTTTGAAAAGTAACAAATCGTAACTCATGCTGTGCTAACCAGTGATATTTTCATTCTCACAATCCAATCTGTTTTCCTGACCATATTCTTAACAATTTCCGGCCTTTCAAGATAATTTACATCAAATCACATTCTAAAATCAGTCTTACGAACATGAACAACCTTATGAAATGTAACTGTACATCGTCCTTGTTTCCTAGTCTTGCAATGTCTCATTGATAATTTATGGAGAAATTTTTAACTGTCTGCCAAGCATGTTAGCTAATATTTTGACATGAACGTGACTGATTTGCAGGCAATTAATGTTGAAAGCGAAGATGACAGATATGCTTAGGCATGACTTAGCTGATAAGAGTCAGAAAGGAATATGTTTCTGGTCTAAGCAGCTGGAACTCCATCGAAGCTCGACTCGTCCAGCATCTCAACTACAGGAGCAAACTGCACAGGAAGAAAAGTAAGAAAGAGACAGACTAACCAAGTGTTCATAAACATATAAACTGACCTCATCATCCTCTTCGAAGTAAATGCCATCAACTGCGCTATTCTGCTGGAACTCCCATCCCAGGTTCTTCTGAAGTAGTTCTTTTAGTTTCCTAGTCTGCAAGAGGTGGAGCATTAAAGTGAAAACATCTTCCATCCATTCATCCAGCACCAGATCGTTCATTTCAAAAAGATTTAAAAGTGATGAATACTAAATGAAACTATGGATTGCAAGAAATTGATTTCTAATCAAATGAAGCCTATCCAGGAGCACACATTAATCTAAGATTCCAATCCATAAGGAGGAAAGGGGCACCAGAGTAATAGAAGAAAGATCTGAAACATTCTAGTAGATGGTCAAAAAGATATGATGTTTTTTTCATGCAAGAGGAAGATAATTTGGTATCATGCCAACTGTCTATGAAAAGATGAGTTTAATAGACAAACCCATGCCAAAAGATCTCCATCCACCACCGTGGCATCTTGCACAAGCAAAAAGAAATCCTGCAACCCATTTAGCCATAAATCAATCACTTGATCCTAACACAAGAATCAACATGTAAATCTTTGCAACGCTAAAGATTTGAAATGCTATATAGTTTTTTTCTTTCTTTCCACAGCCTAGTTGTATAAGAAGCTGCATGGCAGGCAACCAATTATATGTAATGCCTAGGAACTTAATAAGCAGACAAATTTAAATCACCACCATCTAATTCAAACATGAAAAGCCTCTTCTAAGTGGCAATTGAGCCTCATCAATTGATAATCTTGGCGCAACGAATTACCTTGCAAAGTCGGTGTAAAAAGCTATCAGCAGAAAACCATGACTCGTCCAACAATGATGATACCGCTATTCCTGCACCATTACTTTCTGTCCTATCTTTCTCAAGTCCATATTTCAGTTGATAGAAGATGACCTTGATGAACTGTGTGAAATTCAAATGAGCCAGAGCCAGTACCAGTTAGAACAAAATCTACAGAACCAAAGGTGTCTGTATAATGTATCAGCTTCAACCACACAATAATGCATCAGAACTGAGGCACCAAAATATCAAAAAAGAACAAAAATGAAACAGATATACCCAACAAGTTTTATCCAGCAATCCAAGCTTGCTGTCTCAATATAGTTAAATAATTGGTAAAGTTGACTAGAGAGCTTCAAAATGGTAATAAAAGTAAGGAGTTGGGGGAAGAGAAGATAAAAAGGTCAAGGCATCAGGTTTTCATGAGTCAAGCAAGCAAATGATTAGAAAGTAAACTATCATTATAAAGGAAGGGGATAAAAATTAGGGTGCCAAGGAGCATAAAAACCTATGTGATAATAAAAATACGAATTTCAGATAAGATCACAGAAAAAGATTCAGGCATCTGAAACCCAGATGTCAAGGCCTCTTAAGTTGGGTTTATCTGCTAATAACATCGCCTTCAGTTACCTTTTCATTTTGTGCCGCTATTCAGTTACCTTTTCATTTTATGGTGCTATTCAGTTACCTAAATTTTAAAACCACCATGATCATGTAATAATATAAAGAAACACTCAAAACAGTTACAGTAAGAATATTACCTTAGTAAAAAGATGACTCCTTGTACGAAAAGGCTGTAAAAAGAACAAAAGAGTGCTGTCATTAGAAAATAAATAATACTAAATCCAAAGCCATAATGAACATCATTGAGGTGATATGTGTAAACCATACACAGGATGAATTACAAGATAACCAAACACTTATAGAGCACAAAAGTGAAAAAAGAACGAAAAGAGTGCTTTAAAAGAATAACATACTATTACATTAGAAAAGATAAGAGGGAGACAGAAAAAACTGAACAAGAAAGTTTTCAGTACTGAGCACCCAGTGCACTTTCACCATAAATTAACGATTTTAATTGTATTAAGAAATAGGGAGTAGTATATCATACTAAATCAGCAAGAAACTATAAAATACAAAGGAAAAATGGTTAAAAAAAAGTGATATTAAATGAGAAATGCTCAGAAGATATTGCTGCTTGCAGTACTGAACCAAACACCAAAACATGTATCATACTTGTTTCATTTTCATGTGACAGCCACTCAATGTATTGCGATGCACCAAATCACTATATACGAGCACCTACTGTAGAGGATTAGCATCTAGGGAGATGTTTAAATGCACAAACTATGACTGTGTATATATTGTTCTGCTATTGCCTTGAATATATGCCTCATTCAATTATTGAATTTGGGCACAAGCCATTATTCTCAATTATTGAAAGCAAAAACATAGCAAGAACAACTTTGTCCAAACCTTCATAATTGGAGCTCTTTACCATGATTATGAAACAATAAAATCATTGATCCAGCTCACAGGATATGATATTAAGCAGACGAAAGAACGGTGTCTAAGAGAGTTAAAAGGAGAGCACGCACATGTTCTCAATAACATAAACAGCACAGTGGGAAGGGTAGTGGTGAAAAACATCATAATCTTAATATGTGGATGAGAAAGTGCCACAAGCATAATTAAATAAAGCATCGGTTTTCAATGTATTGAGAGCAAATTGAATCTCGAACTAATATTTTACTATCAAGGGAATATGAAAAAAATCATTACTTACAGCTTCAACGCAACTCAGCAGAAGGCTAACCAAAGATTTCCACTGAAAAAATGCTTCAAGTGACTGCCCCATCTGCAAAGTTTTCGAATGACATAAGGATATGATACCATCGATCAATGTCAAGTGCAGGATTTGTCTGTGCATACCAAAAATGCAATATAAGCAAATTGCAGCTCCCCTAGAAGTAAGTCTTCAGAACCTCCATAGTCTTTCATCAAAACACTTTCTAGTAATTCAGTCTGATAACAGAAAAACAAGAATAAAGAAAGAAACAAGTTGATCTAAATTATAAAATGTCAGATAATTCAGAAGCCATACATAACAATGCTTTACCTTGTCAAGATTCAAAGAAGTAAGTTCTTTCCCCTCCATTCCTTTGCGTTTAATAACACGAGGGATTGCAGTGTAATAACATCCTCCCTTCTTGGACCGATCAATTGATGTAGATGCTGAGAGCTTACCAGTCCCCAATTGTGCATCTAGAGCTCTCTCGATTGATGTTTTAGGACTGTTTTTATCCATTTCAGATTCACACACAACTGTAATTTCTCCCCCAATGGGTTCTGTGAATTGAACAAGCAATTCAACATAAACAAGTTGTGAGAAATTCACTATCAGGGGAGGTACACTATGTATTTCAAATTTGAAAGAAAAAGGATGATTGAAGAGCTTTGCAGCACGGTGCATTAAAATGCAGAAGTGAATTATCATAAACACTGCTAGCAGAATCATAGTATTTCATAGACAGATAAAAACCTTTGTTCTATTAAACATAAGTGACCAATGCATATTCTTACATGATTTACATGCTTCAAGCTCTCTACATCAATTACTAGCCAAGAAGCTAAAACTAACATTCACATCAGCCACTACCACCCATATACAGTGCTGAACTTTTCCTATCTAAACTAAAAAAAGGAAAGGAAAGGAAATGTGGTCTGACCAGTCAATGAACATAATATATCTACAAGAAAAAATATCTTTAAATTAATATAAAGTATTTATCTATGTGGATTCTCAAAAGTAAATTTCAAACAATAGAAGAACCAAATGTAAAATTAGAAAAGAGCAGCAATTATAAAGGACAAAAATGAAGTGTTAAAAGCACCGAGCACTCAACCATGAGAAAGCAATCATCAAGAAATCCTTATAAGAGCTATAAACAGAGCTGTTTAAAATAAATAGCACTTCGAGTAGCTAAAATACCAATTTGTTTGATGGTGGTCTTTGTGAGGTAACTAGACAAGCGCTTCCATTTCCCGTACTGGCTTAGGTTATAAGGACCAAGATATCTGTCAAACTCTAAACTTTTAACTGCTTGGCAAAATCTTTCTTCCTGGGAAGCAAAAAAGGAGAGAGGAAAAACATAAACCATAATGAAGTCAGCACAAAGTTACCATAAGGAAAAACAAACTCTAATCATAATTTCGACAATTTTTCTTTTTCCCCTCTTGATATTAGATGGAAGACAAAAAATCTAAAGGACAATACATTCTTCCAATTAACAAGGATTGTGTTACAAATGAACCGCAAACTAAACAAGTAAGGAAAAAACCACCACAAAGTTACCAGAATCAATCATTCAATTTTCACAACATGTAACTAGATAAATAACAGTAAGAACATGCATATTCAAAAAGATAAATGAACACAAACCTCTTCTTCTGGAACCTTCACCAGACTTTCCTCTTGTTGATTCCATTTACGAACAATAACCTTTTCATTAACCAGAAAAAATGAAAAGCAAAAAATCAATCCTGATAAGAACAGATTTCAAAATTTAGCATTCAAAAGAGAAATTCAATAAAAGAAAAAGAGACCCTACCTCAGACGGCGCCGCATCAACGAAGAAGCCAACGATAGGAGAGAATTGCTTGCCGTCTTTGCTAGAAGAACTGTAGTAAACAAAATGAGGACCAGGAGGTATCATTTTAATGCCTTTAAATGCCGGTCCTACTGTGAACATCTGCAATTTGTCACAGTCAGTCACGTTAACATAAATTTCCAAATTCAACTAAACGGAGAGAATATCTAGTACCTGAGTATCAATGCCGACAAGAGTGTACTGAGGAACGTCGAGGAGGAGGAGTGTGACTCCTTGCTTTACCAGCTCTAAAGCCGTCTCTGAATCCATGGCTACCTATTTTTAAGAAAGTTTTTTTGTAGTTTTCTGGTTTCGGTTCAAGAGAAAGGAAAGAAGAAGAGACGGACCAGGCGGTCGCTCTGCTGTTGTAGTTGTAGAAGTAGAATCCAGAACCATCGACGGCCGTCTCGGGGTTTTAAATAGTTTGCAAAATTAGAATTGCAACTCAAAAGTCCTTCAAGGAAAGTTTCTTTTAAAATCTTCAACTGCAAGTCCGTCGTTTTTTTTTTTTTTGAAGTGAGGAAATTCTCACAATCGCACGAGTTTATATACAAATAATTCTCAATTTTAAGAGATTAGTATGTTGTTAAAAGATTTTTTCTCTTTTACTTAATTTCTTTAACAGGTATTTGATATTGTATTTTAAAAATTATATTTTAAAAAAATAATTTTTTTTTATTTTAAATTAGAAAAAGATATTTTTAGATATTTTGATATGCTGATGTAAAAGATGATTTTTAAAAAATTAAAAAATATTATTATAATATATTTTTGAACAAAAATCATTTTTAAAAATAACTCAACTATGACACTATAACAGACACTTAATGTAACATTAATAACTTCTTTTAAATGTACCAAACTGATAATAGAGATCTGTTTTTAATATTTTTTAAACAAAATAACTTAATCTTAATCAATGCATATGATCCAAAAAATACTCTTTTATTGGGGGGAAATTATATAATGTCTTGCCTCGTCATGAAATTACATCTTTTAATCTGAAAAAATTAAAAAAAAATCATTTAAAATAGAAAATAAAAATTCAATTCAATTTATTTTTTAAATAACTTTTGAAATACTGCAAACACTTCCTAAATGATCAACAATATAATTAATGCCCACTTTAATGATAGTGAATGCTTCAGACCAGAAAATTAAAAATAAAAATAAAAATGAAGGTCTAAACCTCACTTAATTAACGTATTGACCACTAAATGCACATTACTTGAACTGCCAGAGCAAAATCCTTTTTTATTATTATTATTTTATAGAACACAAACATGTCTTCTTTCCAATCCACCATGACCTCCAATTTTAATCCAAGCTTCGATGAGCATCGATGGATGATTAACATTCGTCGAACACTCGACGAGGAGCTTGAAGATGACACTGAAATTCCTGTCTGCATTTTCAATGTCCTTAAAATTCTAATGACAAGTTGCCCAGATTGCTTTGTTCCGCAGCAAGTTGCGATAGGTCCGTACCATTACTGGCGGCCGGAGCTCTATGAGATGGAGAGGTACAAGCTCGCCGCGGCAAGAAGAGCTCAAAAACGCCTCGAATGCCTCAAGTTTTCACACATTGTTGGTAACTTGATCAACCTTGAGTTGAAGATTCGAGCTTGCTATCACAAGTTCTTGGATTTTAGTAACGAGACTTTAGCCTGGATGATGGCCATTGACGCGTCGTTCTTGCTTGAATTCCTGCAAATTTATGCCGTCAAAGAAGGGATCGTTCTCACCAGAGTTTCCTCAAGAATGTCACATCTGGTTGATTATGCAGGGAGAAAATCAGCCCACAACGCAATTCTCAGAGATATGGTAATGCTCGAGAACCAAATCCCATTATTTGTGCTGAGAAAAATTCTTGAAATTCAGCTGTCATCGTTAGAGATGGCTGATGAGACGCTGCTCTCAATGCTGGGTGGATTTTACAAGGAGATTTCCCCGTTTAAGATGCTGGAGGAAATTCCCAGTATCAATATCTCTCACTGTGCCCACTTGCTAGACTATTTGTATGACATAACTGTCCCGAAAATTGAAGCTCCGGAAGAGATGAATGAGGCTGACGGCCAGCTTGATGAAGCCATGGAAGGCGAGTTCATGTCATCGGAGAATTCGAACCTCGCCGCAGGGCTAAGCGAAGGCCTGGTGCGTCTTCTCAAAAGATTGCTAGTTTCTAGACATGTTAAGGCCATGCTTAAATTGCCATGGACAATCGTCTCTAACCTTCCTTGGTGTTCATTCTTGAAACAACCTGTTGAATACTTCTTCTTCTCACAAGACAAAGAAATCAAACCAGAGAATGAGAACCTGATCAACGAACTAGACAAGCCTCCATTGGCTGAAGAGATTGCAATTCCTTGTGCCGCTGAGCTGTTCAGATCCGGAATCCGTTTCTCTCCGACAACAGGTAACATCCTGAGCATTAGTTTCGATGTTAAGACCGACACATTTTACCTTCCGATTATCAGTTTGGATGTGAACACAGAGGTGGTCCTGAGAAACATGGTGGCGTACGAGGCTTCAAACGCATCGGGACCGTTGGTTTTTACGCGTTACACTGAATTGATGAACGGGATAATCGACACGGAAGAGGATGTGAAGTTGCTCAGAGAAAAAGGCGTAATTTTGAACCGGTTAAAGAGTGATGAAGAGGTTGCCATGTTGTGGAATGGGATGAGCAAATCTATCAGACTCACCAAGGTTCCATTCTTGGACAAGGTGATTGAAGATGTTAACAGGTATTACAATGGACGATGGATAGTAAAAGGTGGGAAATTTATGAAGCAGTACGTGTTTAGTTCTTGGCAGTTTCTCACATTGCTGGCTGCCATTTTTCTTCTGCTCTTGATGGCACTGCAAGTCTTCTGCACTGTCTATAGATACACTCGAATACTTCATGTCAGACCATCTGGAAAGCAGTCATAGTTGTGGTGATGCAGTGGCTAAACAAATTCAGGAATCTAAATCTACTACAAATTTGTGATTTTCTTGATCATTTAATGACAATAAAGTGATGGTTTGGAGCAAATCATTCTCCTCGCTCTACTGCAAAATGAGTGACGGATGTTTTTCCATCGGAAAACAGCAACGGAGTACATTTCGTCGCAAATATCTGTCGCCAATTCTCATTTTTCTTGTAGGATTGTTAAATATTCATCCCTGAAATAACAGATTTGTTGTTCTCCTAGATGTTATTTAGTGTTTCAAAGTTGAGCTGCAATCCCATCAATGAATCAAACGAAACCAAAGCTGATTAGCTGACCTTCGAAACTTAGATTAAACCTGTTATAAAAGTGGTTTCTTGAAAAAATAACAGTAAGAGTGGGAAAAAGGTTGAAATATGAAAGAAAAAACCAAATGGGGTTCTTTAGATTTTGACATTACCAACTCAATTCAAACACAAGCAACTCTATATAACTAACAACATTTCCCGGCGTGAGTGGTGAGGGCGCTCTCGTCCCTTAAGAGAGGTCAGGGGTTCAATCCCTTCTTTTATATGGAGCCAACCATTTGGGAAGTACTTTCACCCTTTTAGGGCCCACCCGGTGCGAATATGGATTAGTCTGGGCCAGCACCTGGAACACCGCGTGGTTTATACCAAAAAAAAAAAAAAGCTAAGCCTGGAAAGTTGGATGAAACCCATCAAGAACATGATTGCTTGAACGAATTATAATAGCATGAGAGAACCACGTCCAGAGAAGGTTGGGAAAGAAAATGGTTTTTTTTTCTTCTGAAGATAAATTGAAGGAGGGAGAGGCCGCTGTGGACCGGATTAAAACCAGAATATCATTATTCAGAACCTGATGAAGCCCAGCAGGGCCCAGGAAGAAGAGAGGAGACGGGGGGAATATCATTGCATATGCACAGTATAATTACTATGATAAAAAAAAATAAGTGAATTTTTTTTTAAAAAAATAGTTGAATTTGTTTACAATATTAATATTTTCACTTCCAACTTTATATTGCATGTGATGTGAATGAGTTGATACATATCAACTTTTTAATTTGAGGGGTTAACTCAAAATTTAATATATGATGAGTTTCATAAATAAAAAATAGTAAAAATAATTAACCGGTGCACCCAAAAAATATATGAGTCTTTTTGGACTCCAAAACCCCCCTCAAAACCTATAGTTTTAAAATATAATTAAAATCAATTCGAATTAAATTACTCACTCGGTATCAAATCAAATTTAATAAATATAGATCCATGCATCGTCCTCACAACCCATCATCCTTATCATTGAGATACCTTTATTCTTTTCTTGAACAAATCATTGCTTGCATTTATAAAATCAAATCGATGAACACATCCCCAGATCTTAACCTTGGCCATCGTGGACTGAAAAAGAAGTTTCCAAGATATGTTGCCTCTCTCCCTTGGGACCCATCACAGGATCATAATGCCTAATTTCTCCCCAGAGAAGAAATTTACATGAATATAGTGGTAGCCAGGCTTGAGAAACATGGCATCTAAGACAATAGAACAAAAAACCATAATTTATAATTAGATGGTACAATAATAAAATCTTAAGATTAAAAGATTTATTTTTCCTGTAATTTCTAATATAATAACCACTTTTATGGTTATTAACTATACTCATGTGATTAGTCGAGTTATATGCAAGCTAACTTAGATAACTGACACTAATAATAATAAAAAAAACATAATCCATGACGAAAGTGATTAAGAAAACGAGAATGGGTTTCTAGGCATCTGTATTTTATTGTCTTTGGTCTTGATCGGAAGTGGCCAGGCCTCAAGGGCATTTGGGTCTTCCTTCCTTGGTCTTCCAGTTGTTATAGCAAGGGCATGTTCCCTTGTTGCCGTAGGTACCAGGAGGAACACAGAGGCATGTAGCGCAGCATTTCAGACAGAAGAACTTGCATGGCTTCTTGTGGGATGTTGCTGAGCAGCGGTAATTACATCTTGGTTTGCATTCTGTAATGTCAAAACAATTTTAATTAATTTACTTGCCGAGAAGATCAATTGATATAAAAAAATAAAAATAAAAAAGCATAATCTATATACCTGAAGGACGGAGCTTAGCACCGTAGATCTGTTAAGATTTCTCAGAAGAGAAAAATAAAAGTAAATCAGAGATATTTTGGAAGAGTGGTGATGATTTTCAGAAAAAAAGAAAGCTAGCACATAAATGTAAATGTACATACCTCAGACAAATTAGAAAATGTAATTAGAAGAAGAAGAGAGAGGGCCACCAGGAGGGAATTGCGAGTGTGGATAGCCATAGCTCTCTCCCTCACTATATTCTAATTGGGTTTTTTTTTTAGGGTTTTTATTTTCCAGGGGGAAAGGGGGTTGTAATTTATAGGGATTTTCCTCGGGATTACATTAAGGCGCGAATATTGGGATCGGACATTAAATACAAAAAATGGGTCTCATCGTCACATGCAAAAGGCGAGCAATGAAAGCGCCGTGGTTTGTGGTTTCGTTTTTTACTTTGCTTTTTGTCAACGTTGTTGTGTTAGCTGTCTTGTTTTTTATTACTCTTTGTTCTGTAATGCTAAATAGCTAGCAACAATTCAATCACACACAAATCACCTGGAATTATATTTTTATTAAAACGATCTCGTATTGTTTTTTTTTAAAAAAAAACTTTAAAAATGTTTATTTGAATAGATTGGGTGAGGTTAACTGAATTACTAACACTCAATCAAGTTACTAACATCAACATCTAGGTGATATATTTTTCTAAGTTAACATGTCAAATCAAGTCGAGTTTAATAATTATGACCGGTAGTTGAAAACATATATATGTCGTGGATATTTTATATTTTTTATATAATTATTTTCATAGTTTATTTCTAGGTTATTTTTCAAATTCACCCAAAATAAAAATAATTAGCATGATAGAGAATCAAGCTGAAATTTTGGACGAAATCAAAAACCTGATCGTACTCATGTGCTGAAAATTAAAGAAACAATGCAATTTCAAAGTTAAGATAGATTATTATTATTAGATAAATCTGTATAAAATAAAGTTTAATGACATAATTAGATCTTTAATAAACAATATGATTTAATCATTGACCAGAAATTAAATTTAATTATATTTAATAACTTAATTGGACTTATTATATAATTGGCCACATGGTTGAACCAGATCCAATCTAATATATATAAAAAATTAAAAAAAGAGGAAGGTCATACTCGTTGGGCTGCCAGCGGCCCAACTCAACCCGGCTGGGTTAGCCCAGTTGAATGGGCCAGACCCTATCCATTATTAAAATAATAACATTATTTAAAAAAAATATATTCTAACGGATATATCAAATATAGTCGTGCTTTTCTCATAAGAGACTTCTAAGGCAAATTAAGGTGAAAAAAAATGAGTAAGGAGTCACTTTTTAATAACTAGAAAACTCAAACCTGATAGACATCACCCTTATGCATCATTTAATCTTTACTCTTAAGACATGGACATTACTAGATCAGAAATGACCAAAGACTACCACTTGGATTTAAATTTAAAGAGTATTTGTGGTTGCAATTGCTTGTTAAAATGTTTTCTTTACTTAAAAATACATTAAAATAATATATTATTTACATCAGCACATCAAAAATATCTAAAAATACTAAAAGAATAATTAAATCAAAGCCAAATTTGCTTATTAATATTTTTTCAAAAACACTTTTTCAATGTTAATTATTCATATTAAAAAAAAAAAAAGAGTCCCAGTATTAAGATCCAGGACATGAGGAACAATATCCAGCATCCTCATTATTTTGATCAGAAAAGGAACATAAATCAAGAGCTGGACTATCAAAATCTATGGATTTTGATTCAGTCCAACCACGAAAACAGAAACAATTTGACCAACTGTTTTCAAGAACGCACAGATTGAATGCATAGCTTTACTTTCTTTCAGTCCAACTCCTTTTGGCCACTTTTGCAGAGAGATTTTACAATCACAAAGCCCTCATTCTGTGTCCATCGAACAGTTGAATTAAGCCGGCCGGGTATAATAAGTAATGGCAATGGTGAGAGCCATTCGCTCAGGGGAAACCCCCTAGCAAACTTACAAGGATGGTAAGTTGAGCATTGCAGAGAGTTTTTGCAAGTCCCAATATTCTTTCTGGGACACGATAACAGCTCCCACGGCCAGGGCGGCAGACACGATAAACAGGCTTCTTACGCATCCACGGCCTCGCGAAAATTGCCCCAGAATCGCCTTGCAGTGCTTGTCTGCTTCTTTCAAGGATGCATGGTCGCCTGCATTTCCTGCCTTTGCCAATGCTTTCGCATTCTATAAAGAAAACAGCATAAAGCAAGTAAATATTTTCAGTTTATGACTTGTCTAAGAGAACCTAAAGACTTAACAGTGGTTCTGTTGAGCTGAAACCTTTATTTTAATACTCTATACATTTATGTATGTAAATATGCAGATAAATATGAAAAATATGTTACCTTCTGCCTGAAACTCTTTAGAGTTTCCCTCACAAGGTCAAGAGAAGAATGTTTGACAGAGTGGTCCTTCCATTCATCTGAAAGCTTTCTCAAAACTTTGACACTTGCTTCGAGATTATCCAGATAAAACATGTCCTGTTTCCAGGCAGTTCATGTACAGGCAACCACAGTCAACAACGTATATAACAGCAGCACGCTGTCTCAAATTTACAATCTGGATTATAATTAAATCAGATAACGCCTACCCATTGTTTGTAACACTCAGGGTTCTTTGTCAAGCACCAAATGAAAATTTCACTTGCTTCCCTTGATAGTTCAGAGTTTCCTGCAGAAAGCATTGAAAATCAGGCTGTAATGCACACTTGAAGACAGCAATCAATTGATGACAAGCAGCCCATTTGAGATCAGACTACCTTCTCCAGTAGCTTTGACTGAAATGTTCAATATCTGCTGCGTAACTTGCTTCATTGCTTTGCTTCCAGAGGAACCAGCGAGAGCAATCTCCTTTAAGGTTGGATAAACAGCTTCAAACCTCTCGGTTGCCTAAGGAAAAAAAAATCAAAACTTGACTCAGACATAAAATACCCCCCAAAATCTACAAAGCTGCACCAGAATACCCACCTTAACTCTAGCTGAAGGAACGGGGAAGGTAAGTCTCATCAAAAGCTCAAGAGCTGAAGCTGGTACCACGCGCTCACCCTTTTTAACAGCACCATTTAATAAAATGGTACGAGCTTTCGGAGATGATAAGATTCTAATTCAAAGAAAAAAAGGGGGATAGAGAGTTGTCAGAAAAAAATATGAACAAACTCTGAAAACTAAGATTAAATAACTACCCACACAGTAATGTCAAAGATCTAAATGAAACAAGCATTGAATAGGAAGGTGTGAAATTAATTTGAATCCCATCAGTACCTCTCAACCAACTGCAAGATCAAATCTCTAGATTGAGGATTATTGCTTGATTTCCCACTCAGCATAGGGAAGAGAACACGAATCCACATGTACAATCCCACAACCAAATCTCCTTGAGATGCCTAAATCAAGATACAGTTCCAAATATCAAAATCTATTTTCCTACCAGAAGAATTCACATATTTGGGAGGGTCTAGTTACCTGAGCAATCATCCATACAGTGACCGGAAGCTTGTCCTGTCCTTGATATTTTGGATTTTCACTAATTATTGGCAATAAATTGATCAGCACATCAGGCTTGCGTTGTAATGCCATTGCCAAAACCACAAATATTGCAACCTGGAACTCGACAGTATATCAATATAACAGTCAAACACTATTACAACAGCCTTGTGAAAAACTTGTAAAACTGAACATATATAAAGTGCCTAGTGAAACCTTTCGTGTTGATATTGGTGTGCTAACCATAAACAAAGCCTTAAAATAAGCACAGTTCCTAGCATATATCAATCCCTGCTTTCTTTCAAGTCTCACAGAGTTCTCTCCAAAACAATAATTAGCTGTGATAAGCCAAGTATATCTGAGAACTCTCACCATCAAAATTCGAACACTATATTCAATTTTTGCTAGTCTTAGTAGTTCTCGGAGCTCCGATCTCCATATTAAGGAACATTGGAACCTAAGGACACAATATAGACACATACAGTGACAAAATGACTACATTAGAGGAGTTGGACAGCTAATACCCATGTTCCAGTAATGGGTGTCTATTAATCAAAGCACTTTGCAAACATATGACTATATGACTCGTGACAAGTTCTAAATTCTCATCTATAATACAGAAATTAAAGCACTGGCATGCAAGTATAAACCAAACATAATAGGTAAAAGAAAACACTTTTGAAAGAGAGTATTGACTAGCATTGAAGTGATTAGAACATATATAAAGAGATGTTCCTGAAAGCTACCAGAGACTTGGATGGCGATTGCTGGACCACCTTTTTAGATCCCTTGGTAATTCCTTGATGACTTGCAAGGTCATCAAAAATGCTGTCCATTGACCACAACACAAAGGACGCGAGTGCTTCAAGTGATCGCTGGCCAAGCCAGTCAACTGCGGTCTTGTAAACATCTTGCGAGATGTGTGCGAGAGGAATCTGCTCAGAAAAGCATTAATTAAAAATAAGATGTTAAAAATGATAATAACATACGAAACTCATTCATATCACATCAAGCAACTCAAGCTTCTCATAGAACAATGTATGCTGATCAATTCAGATCGATCCATCTTAGATCATCACATAAACGAATTAAACAATGTCGGTACCTTACCATCGTAATACAAAAACAAAAATCAGAACGAACAAACAAAGACTTGACTACACCATTATATCCCAAATCATTCACACCCGTCATTACTTTCTCCATATAAATCAACTCATTAAAGAAAACAATGCTATGTTAACATAAGAAAATGTATATTATTTTTATGTAATCAAAATTACTATTTCCTAATTACAATTAAACTGATAAATAATTTATTTATTTTTCTAAGAAAAAACACTTACATCAACCAATTTGGCAACAGAGGACTCCTTGAAGATTTTCAACCAAGGAAACTGAGCTGCACTCACTGGTGAAAATGCTCTTCCAATGTAATCAGCAAATCTCATTAATAGTATATCCTGCCGTGTCTCATACGAGACCTAAATCCGCCAAAACGACATCACACACACACAAAAAAAAAAAATCTTTAATTTTTTTTAAAAAGAAGTGTACGGATTAGAATTAATTAAAATAAAAAGAGTATGACCAGAGAAACTAATACAAAAAAAAGTAAACAAGGATATTAATTAAATGCTTACAGTGATGTCAACCAGAAAGGCGCCTAGATCACCAGCATCGATCTTCGCAGCCGCCTCCGCCACCGTCACTTTTGGTTTCTTCGCCTTCGGCTTCTTTACCTTTTTCACTTGTTCTCCAGCACCACCACGGTCTCCATCGTCACTCTCGCCATCATCCTCATCAGAATGCCGCTTCGATCCATCTCTCTCGCCACTCTCCTCCTCTCTCCTCCGGCTCTCCTCCTCAATCCTCCGTCTCCGATCCTCCAAATGTTTCTCAATTGACCGAAACACATTAGCTTCCCCACCGCCGACACCGTTGGATCGCCGGTGATCAGAGGAAGAATTCTCCGGCAAATTCGAAACATTCGGAAGCTGTTGTTTCTTGTTCCGTTTTAAATACGTAACTGTTTTCCATCCGCCGTCGCTCTGGTCTTTACCGTTAACGTTGACGTTAACGACAACGTTGCCTTCGCCGTTACGGTTTCTCATTTCTATTTCGTCTTCCATGAGAAGTTGTGCTATAAGAGCTGAATTCTCGTCCATAATTGACAGGGCAGCGGTTTCAACGGAGCGACAGAAACGGAGGTTGAATTTTCAACGGCGAGTGAAGTGGGGAGGGGAAGGCGGGTTGGGTTTTTGAAGGAGAGGATCAGAGAGGAGTCACTAGTGTCAAAGGACACGTGGTTTTTTCTGGTTAGGTATTTGGGCTTTTTTGGCAACTCATTTACGCGAATGCCATTATTAATATTTCTTATTGTTTTAAAATCTGTGTGGATTAAGATGCCCATTCGGATTAACTTATTGATAATTGCCAGATTTAATGAGTGCTTATCCCAGAGCCGAATTCTTGGGTTTTTAGCACGACTAGTCCCTATAATTTGAATATTCTATTAAATTCATCCTTTTCATCACTTTTTTCTTTTATAATTTAATAAGCTAATAAAACATGTGCATTTGAAACCTTTTGTTTTTCTAAAGGAATCGTTACAAACGAACTAGTGGTCAAGATTTTCATTTTTTTAATTTAAATAATTTTAGAGATGCACAAAAGATAGTCCCAATTAATTTTAATTAATTTTCATTTTTTTGCTAAGAGGAATCCTTCCTTTCCTTTATTTTATTTTATAAATATATTTATGCATATGTATATATAAAGGGGCTTAAATCTAATAATCAAAAAGATTACAACAAAGGCCATAAAATAGAGAAAATAGAGAGTGTAACATTATATAATAAATATGTAAATAATTATAGCAAAAGAAAATAGAGAAAGTAGCATTATATGAACAAATAAATCATATAAGAAATTCATAATAAAATAATAATCACATTGACAACCAACAATTCGCTACTCTTCTCATATCACATTCCAGTAAAGACTAAAAACAATACAAATTCCGTATTTATATTTAAATAGGAGAATCACACAGACCATATAATCACCTTTTGTATTTACAGAAATTATACTTTATATTTCGTATAAATATAAAATATATTAAATTATGATTAGAATGTAAACTACTGCACTTGCAATAAAGATTAAAATATAAATTATATATTTTTTAAAATAACTATAAAACAACTAAATTATAGAATCAATGTGGTGACCAACAAATAAAACTCTTTAAAGTTTTTTAATTCGGACATCTTCTTCCTCCGGTCAAAAATAATATAGTTTAAATCTTTTATTTAAAAAGACAATTATCTCGATGAAAAAAGACAACATAGTAAAACAAAGAAATACATAAATCTATATTTATGAATAATGAAAAACCACTTATGAAGATTTTAATGCAAATCTTGTAGAACCTTCTAGTTTTTCCAAGGGTAATTTCATTATATCCTTATTTTTCATTTTAATTAGACTCACAATGTATTAATGAATTATCATTTAAATATATATTTTTTTTATTTTAGTCAATAAAATTGTTAAATAGTCTCACAAAGTTGTAATGATTCTTGTTTATGAAAAATTAGTAAATTCCTCGAGATCTTCACTTTAAATCACAAGGAACTTACATGATAAATTAAACTATTAAAAATATCACCATACTTTTATATGATTACATTTCTTCATTTAATGTATTTAAAATCACGTGACGCGTGAGATTTTAGTAAATTTATACGGTTTTAATATGATAATGAAAATCAAATGGTTGTCACATGAATACACAACCATTATGTTAACATAAACTAGCAATAAATCTTAGAAAGAAATTGAAGATTCATTAATATTAAGAATCTAATTAAAATAAAAAGTAAATTAGAAACCTAAACTAAGACTTTATGATAATAAAAATTACTTCAACTATTTTTTTAAAAAAAAATATTGAATGTTAAAGAGTGTTTGCAACTGTGGTTATGAAAGTTTTTTTAAAATTATTATTACTTAGAGTTATACTAAAATAATATTTTTTTAAAATATTTAAAAATAATGTAAAAATTTTAAAATTAAAATAAAATCTATTTTTTTTCAAAAAAAAACTGCAGATGAACGCACGAAATACCGTTTTCGTCCTTGCTGCACCCACGACCCACATTTCGTGCGTGTTCACAGCTCTAATATTATCCCATTCCCATCTAGGAGCAAATTAAATAAATAAATAAATAAATAAAAAGGAAAATTCCTTTTATGTGTTTTTGCCCATGATCAAATACCTGAGGTCCCATCTTCGTAATTTGAGGAAGCTTAAAAGGGTAAATAGGAAAAATAAAAAGATCCGATACGAACGAGGGTCTTTTATTATTTTGTTTTTTTAAATATAACTCCTACTGTTTTGGTGTGGGGCCATCAGCAGCCACGTACTTCATTTTCGGTTGTCTCGTGCTAATCGGGAATTCATTACTCTCACCATATCAGCGTGGATTTTACTTTTATGCCCCCATTAAATTCCAATCCCCTGGACATCACCTATATAGCCCATAGGATTCACCTCGGGATCACCTACTCATGACATCATCACTTTAATCCATTCCATTGCATGAAAGCAAGAAAATGACTGCCTTTGTCCCTTTACATCATTTTGTCATCATAATTGTTTTATTTTTCTGTTTTAAAAATATTTATATATAAAAAATTAAATTTTATTTACATTTATTTTTATTATTATTTTAGTAATTTCAAATTATTTTAATGCGATTATATTAATGTATTTCTAAAAAAATATGCTTTGAAGAATAACTTTTATCATAGTTCAAACCAAAGTTGTCAATACCGTTTCAGTTGCCGTTCCGGTTTTTCGATACGTTCCGGCTTCGGAGCGTTCCGGCATGCCATTTCGGTTTCGTACTGTTCATATATAATTAATTATATATATATATATATATATATATGAAAAAAAAATATTAATTTAACAAGTATAATTAAAATTCAAGATAAATTAACTTTAAATTATACAATACAAACACAAAGTCAAACAAACATAATCTCAAAATTAGACACATATCTAAAATTCCAACAATAAAATTATTTTTTAAAAAATAAAAAATAAAAAATGAATTTAATTATAATTGAAAGATCCAGAATATTTGAAATTTAAGCTACTTATTGTATGTTTTTCAAGTAATTCTATGATTTTTTATGGTTGTTGTATTTGAAATTAATTAATGTTACTTATTGTTTTTAATGTTAGAAAAACTTAAAAAAAAAACAAAATGAACACATTAAGAAATAATCAATAAGTTTAAACATAATTAATTAAAATACATTCCATTACAAATAATTCAATCAAATTACTTACAAATTAATACCCCTATTTTTTATGTTAACTATTATTTATAATAATTAATAATTATTATTATATAATAATTAGTATAAAAACCAATAATTAGTATAAAATCCAGCCCACCCCGTTTGTACTCTGTCCCCTTCATTTCAATACATAAAACCCTACCCATCCTTTCTTCTTCTCTAGTCGCCACCGCCCCCTCCACACCAAACACACCCAGGCACCAGATGGTTCTTCTTAACATGATGATCATCCCAAGTTTCTGGACATACTGTGAAGCAAGTCTGTTGACTTTTGCATCTGAGCCGCAGAATCGCAGAATCCCCTTAATGTGTTTCTCCAAAACATTCTCCTCATGAATTCCAAGATAAACCATAGACTGTTTGCTCTATACTATGTTAAACTCATATTATTTGTGTTCTATGTTAAATTTTTGTGTTCTGCAAGCATATTTGAATTCAGAACATCATCACGAACCTTTTATTATTATTATTTTGATCCTGGAACGGCATACCTGGAATGGAACAGGGACGTTCCGGCTGGAATTTGGCCGGAATGAAAACCGGAACGAAAACGACGTCGTTTCATCCCGGTTTTCTTACTGGTATGGCAAGTTCTGGCCGTTCCGACCGGAACGGCACGGAACTAACAACTCTGGTTCAAACCATATTGCCTCTTTTATAATATTTTCTATTTTTTTAATAATATTAAAAATTAATATAAAAAATTTAAAAAATATATTGGAGTAGCAGTTATTTTTCAAATATTTTTTATTTAAAAATATATAAAAATAATGTTTTTAATTTTTAAAAAAGATTATTTTTATATTAGCACAATAAAATAATTTAAAAATTTTAAAAAAATTAAACACCAAAACAAAAAACTGTTTATAGATTTATTTTTTAAAATAATTTTTACCTAAAAATAATATTATTTTATTTTACATCAAAACACCAAAACAAAAAATAAAAAACACATTTCCAACACAAAAACAATCGCTATCTTAATTGAAAAAACACCTTTACAATAAGCAAAACATTTCACTTTGCTAAACACACGTGTAAAGTTGCCGTGTCCGAAATCGAGCAACCTGTTCCACGTGTACTATTTCGACAACCTTTAAAAGCGAACAAAATATTATCGGAGAATTATTGTGTGGTGAAATATTTCAGCTTGCGGGGCTCACCTGAGCCAGTTGATGATGATGAAAATGTCCAAAAATCTGCAACATCCTCTCAAATATAAAAAAAAAAATTATTTTATTTAACAATTTAATAAAACAATATATTATAATTTATATTATTTTTAATACATTCCTTCAAATAAAAATATTATGGGCTTAAAATCTATATATATATATATATATATATATATATATATTATCTTATATTTAATTTTTATAAAATAGAATAGAATAATGATATTTAAATTTGTAATTACTAAGTCAAGAAGGTTTTCTTCTTCTCATTTTTTTTATAAAGAAAAATCTCCTCTCTCTTTTATCCTCCTTTTTCTTTTTACGAAAAAAAGACTCCTCTCTTCGAAGTAAATTTCAGTGTGGATTTTGGAAGTTTTCTTGCTTTTATTCCCTTTTGTAACACACCCACCAACCACGTGCCTCCATGGACCATGGTATAATCGTGACTCGGTAGTCCTTATGCTTGCCAGGTTTTACAGTAAAATAGAGAGTTCATCTGTAAAAATCCATAACTCGGTTAAGAACTCGTTGATTTAATATAAACTTAAAATAAAATATTACTCGAATCTTATTCTTATTGAGTTTAATAAATATAATTCAAAATCCTCTCAGTTTCATAATCATAGGTGATGTCACGATACAGAAATTAAATTTTATTAGCAATGTTTTAAATGATTTCTTACATGAACGTTCAACGATCTATATAAAACAATTTTTTGAAGTATAATGGGAGGAGAGGTATTGTTGGACCACTTCTTAAATAAAGGGATCAAATCCTGCTTCCTTGTCATGGCATGAACAGATGACACATCAAAAGTAAAATATTCATAAAAAATAATATTTAAATTCGGGTTTTAGAATTGAAACAATGTATTCTCAAGATTTTATAAGAAAGCTATTTTTTTTAAAAAAAATTCATAAATTCTATAAATAGGTGGGATCATCACACTCAATCGTTCTACTTTTGAATAAAAATATTTTTTTTAATTAAAAGATAGCCGCTTTAATTTTTTTTTAAAATTAAAATGTTATCTATTTTTAAAAATAAAACATATTTTACATAAATCAAGTCCAGTGTCAAACTGACTCCACAGTTTTTTGCTTTGACTCTATAATCCCCAAGGACTTGGAATACCTATCAAAATATGTTTGACTGGTCTTGTTTCTTTCTTAATACCTGTTTGGGAGTGCGATTGCGGTAGCTTTTTTAAAGTGTTTTTTGTACCGAAATACATCAAAATAATATTTTTTTATTTTTTAAAAATTCATTTTTGATATCAGCACATCAAAATAATCTAAAACTACCAAACCACCAGTTTTTAAAATGAAAAAAAAAAATTCAAATTTTTCCCAAAGAACTGTCAGCCAAGTAGCTATCCACCAACCATTTGCAATCATCTGATAATGCTTCAGTGAATTTCTGATGATCCACGGTTCTATTCCCTACTTTAACATTCACAATAAATAATATTCTCATATATTTGATGTTGATCAGGGAGAACATTCTTCAAATGCATTAAAATAGCCATCGACAATACTCTTGCTAGGTTTCAAGTCATCAAAGCTTAAAAACTTGTCAGATCATGACGAGGCAAGATGGCAGATACATCCACAAAAGAGGTAAAATCCATGCTACAATTGAAGTTAATTGTACAATGTCAAAAGGGTAATGGCGGGCCAAAAATGAAAGAATTCTGCTGGTAAACGAACAGCTGTACATTTATATGGCCAAGAATTCTGCTAGTGAACTCTCGCACAAAAATAATCATGGATAGTAGCACGATCTTATAAGCAATTCGTCAAGTTCTTCTATCTCTACCATGAAGCAAGGCAAAGCAAGACTCTATTTATGCAAAACTTCCAGATATCGGACTGTCCACTATTATGTCCAACTTCTTCTCCAAATGGTCGGCCATAATTACCAGTGTCCCACCAGAAAGTAGATGGCGTGTGGACATCAGATGGTTGTATGGAGTACTGGTCTTGCAATGAGGTGAATCCAGTTTTGTGGATAAATTGAGAATAAATGAAGTTTACCCCAGACAACCTATTTTGACACCAGAACAGAGGATTTTAGGAAAGCTAGCCGGTTCTTGGTGAGGTTTATTTTCTCCTCTGCTTCTGCTGCCTTTTCTCGAACCCCACGGACAACATCCTCTGGAGCTTTCTCTACAAACTGAAGAGTGAGGCAAATTGTAAACATATTGTACATGTCTACATGTCAAGAGCTATGAAATATTATAACAGTTTTTTAATTAACATTAAGATGTACTATGGCCTAGAGATTATAACCTTGGATTATGCATAATCCATAATGAGTATGGTTTCAGCAATCCCTTATTTATTTAATTATTTTTTTTTCTTGTGGGGTGGGGTGGGGGGTAGGATTTTGGACATAAATGCATGTATATGTAAGAGCACAAGTTTATACTTTTTGGGAACTGAGACGAGCAACAAGTCCATCATACTCCACTTGCATCTTGGAGAGGCGCTTTGAAAGGCGTTCCACTTCAGCAGATAAATCGACCATATCTGCAAGAGGAAGGTAAGCTTCTAGTCCCTCGCTAGCAACCAGATGTACTGACTGGTTGGCATCCCCTAAAGTATGATAGAATTTGCATCCATTAGACTACAAAGTTCAAAGTCCAAGTCATACGTGAAGTGGGAAAAAAAATGATAGAAGCAAAAATACTATACACAATTTATGTCTGTCCCATTGACAAGAAAGAAAACAAACAGCAGAAACAATGCACAAACAAGAAAAAATGATTGGGAAATAAACATGCCTGGTGGAGAATCTGTGAAATGGATATTTTGTAGATCTAGCCTGGAAAGAAGAGCTAAGACTTCCTTCTCCTTCTGCAATAACAAAGGTTACTATTACCATGCTTAGCATGCACGTGCACAGATTTAACAAATAACGCTGCTATGAAGTTTCTTGATAAACAAGGCTATTATTCAATCACCTTGCCTAAACATCTGTAGATTGCAAGTGAAGAATGATATAGAATGAAGTGTGTATAAACAGCGTGTTAAGAAATGGTAAGATGATTGGCGAGGATATTACTTCTCCTTTATCAAATAGAAAACATAATATTGATGAAAGAAACAGAGTTAAACAGATAGTGAGAGCATATATTTCTATCATTCACAACAACTTATTTGAATGGTTGAGAGCGAACCATTTTTCAAGTTTCATAAAATAGCCTGTATTACTTTTCATGATATGAAAGGGCATTATAATCAGTTTGGGCAGCTGAAGTTTGAGAATCTATACAAGCAAGAGTTCTTCTTCCTAGCTTTACTGAACAGTAGACCTGTGTGTCGCTGCATTGTTTTATCTGCAGTCTCTTTTGAGAATTTCTAACATCTCTACTGCATACATATTTCTTTTAGCCAGGGGGGATCGTGGCCACCCTGGCCATGAGCTCAGCAGGTGCTTGTAGAGGTGGGAAACAGAGACAGCATATGATCCTATTGGAGTTGACAAGTAAAAGGTTCAAATTTTAATTTGCCAATCCAACGAAAATCATGGACCAAGAAAGAATTTATATATCCCTGCTTGATTATGCAGCTAAAGCTCTAGTTAGAGCAGCACACTAATGCCCACTTAAGAGACAGATTAAGGAAATGGAGTGCACTTACAGATATATATTGGATGACTTCTTCACTTGCAACTATAGATGCAGATATACGCTTGGCTGGCTCAACTGAGTATTCTGCTCGAGCATTGCGGATTGCTCTAGTCTAATTCATATGTGAAGATGAAGTCATTACACTTGTACTTGAAAAAACAGAAGAGAAATAAATATGAAAGTTTTTCACAGGATGACAGTAGACTGCAGGACATGAAAGTAGTTCTTTACTCACCAAAGCCTGGAAATTTTCAAATTTTTTTATGGAGTTGGGAAACCGTGGAAGTGAAGTTTGGGGCCAAGGAGATACTATAAGTGCTTCTTTCCGGTCGGGGAGTGCCTGTATATAAATTGGAGGAAGTCAAGAATAAAAAAAATGCACCATGCAGTTGTTGCATCTGTACCAAGTTGACAAAGTGACATCACAAGGAACATATTATATCAGCTTCTAACTCAAAGAAGTGATCTTTTAAACTCAAACACGTAAATCAACTTATAAAATAAAAGCAGTGATCTTTAAACTCAAAACTCAACACAGTCACTCAAATGAGGAGTCCAGTCGAGTTTAAAATAAAAGATGGATTGAGAAGAAATGCTGATGTAACCTCTAACCAATAAAGCTTTGAGCAGAGTTCACATGGTTTATATGCTAGAAAATTGTTACCTGCCATAGAGCTTCAGTGACAAATGGCATGAATGGATGTAGCAATTTCAATACATTTTCAAAAACATACAATAGAACCGCCTGTGCCTCTGAAGAAGCTGAATTGGCTTCAGACTGGTAAAGACGAGCTTTACTGGCTTCTATATACCTGGCAAAAGTGAAGGAATTTCACCATGGCAACAGCTAAATTCTTTGAACCAAAAATCCAAGACATCAAAAGAAAGCTAAATATGGATTATACTGCATACACCTAGAGTTCCACACCTAGTGCACACAACATGGCAAACAAGATTCCGCTGGTATTATCCCAAATATAAATGATGCACAACTATGAATGAATGCACATGTTTTTACATCATATGGATATGTGCAAAATAGGAAAAAACTACGAGTTTCACCAATAAAGAATGACAAAACAAAACAAAGAACTGCTGACCTATAATTTTCCCACTTTGTGAATCTAATATTTTAAGGTTTCAATTACCACTAAACAAGGAACTGCTGACCTATAATTTTCCCACTTTGTGAATCCAATATTTTAAGGTTTCAATTACCACTTTATCTAAAACATTTGTTCTGAAAACTAGCTGGATAATTAATGAAAATCTTACCCTTCAAAACAGAAAAATTATAATGCTGATAACCATGTGCACTAAATCTCAACCAATATCTTTCATCAAAAGTGCAGCCTCTCCCTTGTATCAAATGCTCTATGTATTGTGATGTTTAAATTGAAGACTCATGTTTAAGATTCCAGGACCAGGACATTTATTCATCATCTACAGTATCTCTATTCAAATAAAGATAAATATTTTCCAATGAAAAACTTGATAGATTTGATGTACCAGTCAGCAAAATCACTCCAGAAGAAATCATATATTTCCCTCCCAACATCTCCAAAGAAAAACTTATCATAGCTCGCTGTGACCACGTCAATAAGCACATGAAGTTCTGACACCTGAAATTAAACGAGGTCATTAGTTTAACTATAGGTATTTGACAATGGACATGATGCTTCATAGCAATTTTCTTACCACCCAGCATTCTGGTAAAGGTAGCACAAGAACAGACTCCTCTTTGTCAAACTGCAAGATGAGTAAAATTGGTTGTTTACTGAACAGGGCAATTCCTACAGTAAGCATAGAAAACATGACGAAAAAAACATGTCCTCTCATAGAGGACAAACAGACCTTGCAATTCTTTATAGCTTCCCAAGCAGATTCATCAGTTTGACTAGGCAAATTCTGTAGTACAAACTTGCCTGCATTCCATAATTTGTTGGTGAAGGACTTGTTAGCAGTCAGCCTCTCAGTAGACAAATTAAGGTCCTGGATCAAAAGTAAGTATTTAGTAAACAAACAGCATTTGATGTAAGCTTGAAACCATCCACTGAAAAGGGTGGTAGATAGGCTGCATATATTTATTTATTTCAAAAAAGAACAGAAGCCTTGTAAGTCTTGAAGGAGCAGTTTCAAGGATTACAAGACAAGAAAGCAACCTGTCCAGCAGTTCCTAGAGAAATAGTGAATCGAAGAGCATCAGTGCCAAACTCTTTGATTGTATCAAGGGGATCTATTACGTTACCAAGTGTTTTAGACATTTTCCGTCCCTGAAAAAAAGACAACAGGAATTGGAGGTAAGAGTGAGGATAGTACATAGCTAAAGCTATTGGAACAACTGGGTAAGATGCTAATAATCACAATAGAAAAGCCAAAGTTAGTCAGTGACTCCTTGCGTAAATTATTTTTCCATTGTCTTCATGAGACATGAGATGCTGTACATATCCATAGAGCTGTACAAGGATTTATGAACCAATACATGCATATGAACAAAACCACACACACTCCACTAACCTGCGAGTCCCGGATAAGCCCATGAAGATAAACATATGAGAATGGAACAGTCCCAGTAAACTCAATTCCCATCATCACCATCCTTGCCACCCAGAAAGAACAAAATGTCATGCCTGTTCAAACAGCAGAAACAAGTGTCAATGGCAGCGATCAAGAAGTAACAGATAAGCCCATGGAGGAGGAAACCTGAAAACAATGAAAAGGAAAACAGTGACAATAAAAGCCATATTAAAAAAAAACGAATTCAATGGTACTAAAGATGGTCTCCCATAACAGGAAAGACAGTCATCTCGTTACGAAGCAGAAGGCAGGTAAATCACCAAAACTCTTAACATGGCCATAAAGATATAACTGGTTGTGATATGACTCAGGCATAAGATGGGTGCCAGAAGGAAGAGTTTTGAGAAAGTTTCTGCCCATGATGTGGTTAGTAAAAAAATAAATAAATAAATAAAACTGAGCACTAGTTACTGCAAGCCAAAACTTTTATGGCGTTTTTACTTGTGTCAAGAAAATAACTGATTAATCACTTCTTCAATGCTGCAAATTGTTTCCAGCCTATCATATACCAATGAAGTCGGCACCCTGTAGTCATAATTATGATGCGGAATATATATTCCATCAGTGTTGGCAGAAAATTACCAGCAAAAGCCGAATCATAGAAGCAATGCACTAACAAGAAAACCATGACTAATCCTGTGATGATAAGATGCAATTTTGAACACTCTCTTGCTCACTGCTCATGTTCACTCTATAAACAAAGAATAAGGGCTCAATATACAAACCAAAACACCAGAAGCAATTTTGCTCCATATTCAGTGTGTCATAGATCGAGGCTTGGCTGCCAAGCACTCTGAATTGAATATTCTTTTAAAACTGGCCAGGTTAATTCAAGGTTTCAAACTCCCCACTTAGCCAAACTGGCTAAAAAGTATCAATTCAACTTCAATGTTTCAAAATTATTGAACAACAGCCAATATAAAAGGAAAACAAAACAAAGTAGCAAAAGTCAGCAAGAGAAGAACATACCCGGTTTCAAGCATTGTTGTAGGATAAAACTTCTTAAAATCCTCTGCTGCAACATCTGGCCAACCAAGAGTACTGAATGGCCATAGAGCGCTGAAGATGGAAGTTGAATACATGAGGCTAAGGAGAAGGAAATTCACTTCATTTTACAATGATAATTTCATGGGGTTATGTGGAAAAGGTAATTTCCAGTTACCCATAGGTTCTTATGAAAATGATTAGAAAGTGATGAAAGATCCAAAATTCTCTCAATCAAAAAATTAAATGATTGATAAGAGATTGATTAAGGCCATGCAGGAGATAGGAATAATCATCAAGGATTCCACAATATACAGAAATGGCACAGAATTATTATCCACACATAATCTGTGGTAACTATCTTTTTTAGCAATCTTTATCCCTGTATCTAACCAGCTAGACTGTTTGGGGGAAGTGGGATTGACTGAAAGAAGAAAAGCCCATGCAGAAGAAAGTTTGCTGCTGGCACTTTTCTAGACTCCAAGTCAAACCATTTGCTGCTCTAGACATTTCCAAGAAAAAGTCATTGATCACTTAAACTCTTCTATCTTTTAGTATAGAATTTAAGTATTAATAACAAGAGATAAATGATTGTGGCTCATTGAAAAACAGACCTTGAAAACCAAGTATCCAGAACATCTGGATCTTGATAAATTTCAACATCTTTTCCCATACTTCTCACGAGCTTTCTCAAGAGCTTCATCAGCATTCCTTGCAACTATGTAATCTTCTTCGCAGTTTTTACCTACAATGTACCATACAGGTATGCGGTGCCCCCACCATAGCTGTCTGCTTATACACCAATCCTTGATGTTTGACAGCCAATGATTATAAATCTGTCATCAGCGAAAAGAAAGTTGTAAGAAAAGCACTTGCCACCGAGTATGGCCAATAGTAAATTCACTTCAAATTAATAACCACAGGCTGATAGAATAAAAGGAAACTCATGACACAATGACACCTGGGTTGATGTATATTGCTTCAAGATTAATAACAGCTTACATGGCTATGGAGGAAAAGATAGGCCACATAGAAAAACTGAAATCAAGCAGGATAGCAACTTACACAAAATTGGAAACTACTGGGATAGAAGGCTCAGAAAAGAGTCGATTTGAGAAAGCACGAGAGTAAGTCTATCGGATCAACATGCGAATTAAATGCGGAGAAACATGACAAAGAATTCATCTTAATCTTTGCATACCTTCTCAAATCTTTCAGGCATTATGGTTAACTCTCCTTTTTCAACAGCAAGAAGGGCCTTCTCAGCCAAGGACTCCATGGTAACAAACCACTGCTTACTTACCAGTGGCTCAATTATCTATAAGAGGGGAAACAAACATCATGATATTAGAATTGCCAGTTAAAAAGGCATTCTTTCACCAAAATTTAAATCCTCAATATTTGGAACTGCATGTGTAAAGACAGTATTAACGCACTTCTCCTCCACGCTGGGATCTGGGAACCCTTGAAGTGTGTGGCTCCTTTCTGACAGCTAACCCAGTCTCCTCAAGTTCTGACCACAGTTTTTTCCGTGCCTCGAATCGATCAAGACCGCTGACATTCCAAGAGTTGTTTCCACATGTTAGGCAGACATAAATTCTCCAGCACATAAAATTCTTCAAATTAATATAATTATTTCATGTCTCACCAGTACAATCCAGCAACCTCATTAAGGGTCCCATCCTTATTCATCACATTAAGAATGGGGAGACCAAGCTTTCTAGCAAGATAGTAATCATTATGATCATGTCCCGGGCTTATCTTCAACACACCAGTCCCAAAGTCTTTATCAACATGCTGCCAAAATAGCACTCAGGTTATTTTCCAGAAACTTTCAACTTGCTTGAAAGTACACTAGTCCGGGTTACAGGTGAATGGTTGACACAAAATTCAATAATTACAGAGCACTGGGGAATTTAATAAGAAAAATATATCATGAAAAACAGCTAAAACAAAGTGAAATGCACCAAGTATCAGAAAGCATTTTTTTACCCTGTCAGCAATGATAGGTACATGGCGGCCATATGTCATGGGTACAATTGCCATCTTCCCAATAAACTTAGAATAGCGATCATCCTGCATAACAAATATATACAATAATATATATAGAGGTATTAGAATTTCTGTTGCCCTGAATCTCATAAAACTGTATATAAAGAGAGCATCAAACAACTAACTAAATCACAAGACATTTTATGATATCTTAGCCACCTCCAAACTGTTAGCTTATCTGTGCATGTGCTTCAGTTTTACCACAAGAAAGAGAATACTGGTACATCCATTTCATCTTTTGTTTCAGATTAAAAACTAGTTGTATGTGTGACTAAAGAATGTATGGAAATGTGTTACCACAAAATTGTTCAGTAAATAATATCCACACTGAAATTATGGAATTAAAACCCCAAGGTTTAGTTAGAGGGCTTGCACACTTTATCACAATTAGCAAGGCAATTATATTGTCAGATCCTAAAAAATCTTGAATGATAATAAGAATTCGCTGATCATTATTTTTCCCCTTTTCCAGTGATGATGGCAATGATATTATTGTCTATGCTTCACACATCACCATGTTGGTACTTATTAACCTATGCATTGACAAGGCATGTTCCTTAAATTTAGGGTCTAAATAATCTAGTATGATAGTTTAAATATATCATGTAGATTGCATAAATATGCCCCTACCTTGGGATTCACAGCAATAGCTACATCACCAAACAAAGTCTCAGGCCGTGTTGTTGCTACTGTCAAGAAGTCACTCCTACAAAAAGAAGTATCAAAATTCCAATTTGCATACTGTAGAAATCTTCTAGAAACTGTGGCTACATAGTCAAGTTCAAAGGGGTAATTCCAGAAGTACAAGAATGCAAGCAGATCAAATCACCAACACATTACCCAGATAGTAAAAAATATGTTATAAGAGCAAAAACAAAGCAGTACTTACTTTTATTGATGAGCTGTTAGACATCAGTTTACTTACAGATGTGAGGAAATGATGAAATAGTACAAGTGAAATCTCTGATACTTACTGTCCAGCAACTCGGTACTTGATGTGATATAAAGTGCCAGGTTCCTCAGAATATTCTACTTCCTAAGCACAAATAAAAAGAACTTATGTCAAACTATATTATTTGCCACAATAACGGCAATCAATTGAAGCTGGAACCCAAAAGCATACCAAGTCTGAAACAGCAGTCTGTAGATTAGGAGACCAGTTAACCAAATACGAGCCTGGAAGAAAGTATGAATTTAGTGAACTATTGATCACAGTAACCAATCAAATGTTTAATATCCTAAATAGTAGAATACCCTGCACAGTTAAATTAACAAACTGAAAACAAGCAGTCCCCTGCTCTTTAGCACCAATGAACTGGTTTAATCTTGTAAACAGGATCAGAAAAGCAAGAATGTGAATCCCCACACCCCTTTTCCCATTAGGAGAAAAAAAGAAGAAGAGTTCAACCAATAAGAGTACAATACCTTGATAGATTAGGCCTTTCTCATGAAGCTTGATAAAAGCCTCAATCACAGCTTCTGCAAAATTAGAAAGAATGGTGTCAGAATAAGGGAATATCTGATAAATACAGCTTTAGAAGGCACAAAAGAGGTGCTTGTCAAGTAAAAAAGCATGAGGAGTCCTTTTCAAATGAAAGTCAAATAACGAGCAGGGAAAAAAAACAGAGAGAGGTGGCACCCTAGCACTTTAACACTACCCATAAACTATCCCCAGCCATATACAGTTTTCTAGATTGACCACTGTTCTACTTCTGCCAGTAAGAAAACTGCCTTACGACTTAGCTGCTCATCAAGGGTGAAACGCTCTCTAGTCCAATCACAGGAAGCACCAAGTCTCTTAATCTGGTTTGTAATAGTTCCACCATATCTGAAAACATAACAGGCCATGTAAGGGGAAAAAATAAAAAAAAATAAAACACCCATAGGATGTGGGGTGCCCTGAAAACTGAAACAACAGCAAACATAACAGTAGAAGATATCTGAAGTTGGATAGGCAACCTTCAATTTAAACTTAATTTTTTTGTCACTAGGACAAGGATCTACTGAAGAAATTAAATAAAAAAAAGAAGATAGGAGGCAGTCATAAGAACAAAGATACTGAGCAACAATTAACAAACTTTAATTTTGAAATCTATAGAAGGCGTGGTTTGTTTTTCAGATCTCAAAACAAATGTATAAAAAACATAATAATCAACAAAAGCATTCATACCACAAAAACATGCAGAGCACTGCCTAAATTGATCTCTAACGACACATTCCTGGTCACCTAATAGCTTAATTTCTATTAAATGTCATTAACACTTCAATTTGTTATGCCCCCACTCCTCAGATGTTCCCTCTGATTCTTTTGATTACACATGGCCTATAAATATCTTTGGGAACCAGAAAAACATGGCCAAAAATTGAAAGCTGGAAAAAAGAAACAAAGGTGTCCAACACAGAAGAAGGTAATGCCAAGCTCAATCAGAAAACCAAGGTCACATAAAGCATAAAAACAGGTGTAAGTTTGGGATATATACTTTTCTTTCCACTCCCAAACTCGTTTTGTGAACTCATCTCTGCTCAGATCAGTCCTTTTAATTCCTTCAGATGCAAGCATTTTTTCTACAACCAACTGAGAAAAGAAGCGAATTTATTCAAAATATACAAGCAATCCAAGCAAAACTTATAGCCAAAATCACGAGTTTCAAGAAAAGTAATGGAAGACTGAAAATAGATACCCTAAAAGTATGTCAAATCTGATTTAGTAAGAGCCCTATAAAAACAGTTTAAGAGGGAGGCTTCTTTCACCAAGAAATACAGCTAAAGAGTTAGAGAAACTAAAGTTAAGTGGAAACTCCAACACTAACAATTTTTATGGAAGACCAAGTGAAAAATGGATTTTTTTTCTATTAAAATCTCCCAAGAGAGTCAATCAAGACACTAATATCAGTATAAATGGTCAGTCCATTGACAAACCTGAGTTGCAATACCGGCATGATCAGTACCAGGAAGCCACAGTGTTGGTCTTCCCTTCATACGATTGTATCTAACCATGATATCCTAACCAACAAGGTCGCCAAGTTAGGCAAAGGAAGAAAATTCAAAAGGTAGAAAAGGTGATATATGATCCTGGCACGACAGACTACAGGGAAAATGTAACTATCTTTTCTGCATGCCATATAACTAGCAGCTACTGATAAGATTTTTCACTATTAATCAACCCATTTTCACCCTGAAACACAATGTGCTCAATTTTCTTCATAAATGAGGAGAGTCAGACGATGTGTTGTATAATTAATGGCTACGTAAGAACAATTAAATGATCAAATGAATGCACAAGTGCATCAACAAGGGTGAAATGCCAATAGTGAGATCATTTCCATCTATAATTTACAAGGATGGCCTAAGGGGACAAATTAGGTGTCTGTACACTGCAGTAGTTGATATTCATCGTTCTTTGTAGGGAAAAACACAACATGAGGCAAAGCCCCCCACCAACACACATGCCCCATTTTTCCTAACCCAGTCTAACTCTGTTGCTGAATGATAGGAAGTCAGCAAGACCATTACCAAACAAGCTAAGTGGTGGCTCAAACGCTGTAGTGTGGTCCTACTATGGTGCAAAGGAAAGATAAATGAAAATTCAAGTCATAAATCAATTAGTTTAAATTCAGTTCCACAACCTCGAGAGCCACAAACATTGCATGCCCCATGTGCAACGAACCAGTAACATTTGGAGGTGGCATTGATACCACAAAAGGGTCACCGCCCCGGTCAAAAGTTGGCTTGAAAAATCCTTGAGATTCCCACCTAGCATCCAACAATTAGATGACATGAATGAACATATGCTAAGACACATTTAGATGTAGCTCAGTATCATTTGCATATGAAAATATCAAGTAAAACATTTACAAAATGTAAGATGAAATTAGAGTATGTTCAAATGAAAAGTACCAATTGTATATTCGTTCTTCTGAAGAAAAATCAAACGACTTTGCATTTTCTGGAGAAGTAAATACACCATTTTCTGTTGCAGCAGCAGCAACTGAAAAGCAATAAGAAATGCTAATAAGCTCCCAAAACAAATTATATAAACAAAACAAGTACTAGTTTACTAAATCCCAGTTTTTCTCTTCAACAAATTCACAAACCAAGAGATAAAACATTAATTTTATACGAAATTTCCATTTTCAGTTCTTCACATTATTAGTTATCTGATACTGTTAGAGATCTAAAGTGAGTAGAAAGCTATAACAAGCTTCAGTCTGTTTCGCTTGATCTTCAACAACCCTCGGTCATGTATTTTTTTTACCATTTTTGCAACTTCAAATCACCCTTTGATCCTCTCTTCCATACCAATTTGTCATGAACTTAGGAATTTAACCCTCGACAGTCATGATTATGACAGGAAAAAAAACTAGAGAGAGAAAGGAAGTAACTTCTGAATTGTATTCTACTTTGCAAATTCTGTTACAGCAATCACTCCTTTATACAATACCCGTTTTGGCGGGAAGAAACCACCTAGCTATCTTTCACAACTAATCAACTAACTGTATTGATATGCTAACATACTACTAACCCACATTAACACTAGACGCAGTTAATTATTATCAGCCGTTGAGGGCATCAGGCTGCTAACATTATCAAAAGGTTCAGGCTTTGCAATTTCAATTTCTCTCAAGAAGAAGTGAAACCAGCTTAAAAATATTAATTACAAATGAAAAAAACCCATTTTCTATCACATACAAATTTGAAGTTCCAAGCTTCACATAATCCAAAGTATCAAACTTTATAATCCCAAATCAGAGGATTAAAAGATTATGTAATTAAAGTTTCAAACTTTATAGTTAATGATGATGGCATTACCTGTAAAGAATCTGGGTTTGCTGAGGAGATGGAAAGGGAAGTGAGAGAACTTGAAGGGACAATGGCGTCGTTTAGAGAAGAGAAGAGGGTTGAGTCTGTGAGCAGAGGAGCAAGAAGAGAGGAGAAAGGGAGAAGAGAGTGTCATTTGAAGTATCATGTTTTGATGGGAATGCGTAAAACAGATGGTGTGTTTGGGGGAAGGTAATTGATAAACCTTGTGAAGGGAGGGGTTTTAGTGGTTTGGAGAACAGAGGGGAAGAGAAACAAAAGTGGATGATATTTTGTCAAATTACCAAACTTCACATTAGTCCTTCATGTATTAACTAAATCTCGATTTAATCCTAATAGTAAAAAAACATCTATTGGTTCCTAAAATATCACATTTCCCAATTGGGTCCTTCTATTCATTTATGTTCATTGTTGCTATCAAATTATCATCAAATTGGCAATTTTTAATTTGAGATATGTAAAATACTGCCAAATTAAATCAAATTAGAGTTATTTTGATGTGATTGAGTAAGACTTGGATGATATATAAGTAATTTAAACAACTAGTAAAATATTAAAAACATGATTTGATTTTTAAAAACTCATCATTATAAAGAAAAATCAAAATATTGCAGAGGTGAAATATTATACCAACTCTGGTCAATTATGATTTATTTCTCCAGACAGCTAGTGTATTCGTGTCCATAAAATAGCAAAGCTTGTAGAGGCATCCGCTGTTTATAGTAAGGCTGTAAACTTTATTTCGGTTGGTAATTTGTTTTTTTAATTGAAATTAAATGTTTTAATTTTGGAAGTGTTTTAGCACGTTGTTTTCGAGGTTGTACTATATATATAAATAAATATATTAATTCAAAAAAAATAGTTCAAATCGAAACATAAAAATATTTAGAATCATGAAATTTAATCTAAAAAAATAATATAAAATGATTTTTCTAAACAAAATTATGACTATGTATAATATTATGAGAATTTCATCATCAATCTCGTAAGGTCATTATATTCTCTGATTGCTCTGAAATTTTAACATAATATATATAAATATGTCAATAGACTCATAAAATTTCATCTCAATTTAACGGTCAGATTAAGAGATATGATTGATATTGTAAAATTATTCATTATTTAAATAAAAAAAATATTATTTAGCCAAAACAGACAGAACCAAACTGGAGCGTTTCGGAGGGTATTTGGACAAAAAATTCAGAATGAGGCAGAATTTAAACCAAAATAAAAACAACACCAATTTTTTTATTTTTTTAACTGATATAAAATATTTCAACCAAAACAAAACAAAACTGACAACTCTGATTTTTAGAGCAATAATGGGACGGGCAAATGTTGCAAGCATTGAAAGGCTTAGAAAATATGCCAAGTCCACTAGGATGTTGTAAGATTATTCATTATGATTGATATTGTAAAATTATTCATTATTTTTTTTAAAAATATATTATTTAGCCAAAACAGACGAAACCAAGCTGGAATGTTTCGGTGGATATTTGGTCAAAAATCCAGAATGAAACAGAATTTAAACCAAGATAAAAACAACATTAATTTTTCTCATTTTTTTTAACTAATATAAAATATTTCAGTCAAAACAAAACAAAACTCACAACTCTTATTTTTAAAGCAATAATGGGAGGGGCAGATGTTGCAAGCATTGAAAGGCTTAGAAAATATGCCAAGTCCATAGGGCTGTTGCAAGTATCAGGCTGCTGCTGGTATATTATTAGAGATGTAACCAAGTCCTCTGAGGAGCTAGGAAAGACAGCCGGGTAGGATTTGGCAAGTAACAAAGCTACACATCCCAAATTGATGAGCATAGACGAGGGCCAAGACATTTGCTGTTGTGCTGGTTGAGCAAGCCAAAAAAGAAACTTGCTAGTTTTGATTCTGCCAAGGCTGTCCCATTGTTCCATTTAGCTGATTCCATTGGCTAGTCCGACAGAGTTAGCAAGGTTACTCTAAAACTCAAAAACAATTTAAAGAGATACAGAGACAATGCCCTTACAATTAGTTTTTCATATCCCATGGCAATAAATAATATTTTATTATTTTCAACAAACACTACATTCAAATTCTCATATTGGTTCGAATTGCAAGCCTCTAGTGAGGGTAAAGTTTGAATGTTGCTTCACTGCTGTATCAAACAGCACGAGTTTGTTTCATCGAGAAGGGTTCGGAATCTTCAAAAGGCAACATGGAGATACTTTCTTTTTTGATGCAAATTTTCTTAAATTGCACCAATGCAAGGCAGCGTTCAACATACTTCACTCCATCAATGAGTGTGAATCACAAACAATTGCCAAGCCTGCAGGAAGAAACAGGAAACACTAGGATTCCTCCGCGGTCTAAATGCACATCTAAAGAACTGTGCAGCCTCAAAAACTAAATGAAACTCTTTTAACTTTTCAAGGCGGAATCATACTAGACAAAACGATTCTAAGGAACTAAACCATCAGTGTCTCCTGCCGAGTATGCCAAGAGACAACATCTTTATATGGTAAGTTACCCCCAAATATATCAAGAGCACTGCCCACAGTAACATCCACACGTCCGTCTCCTGCCACCTTTATTCTTTCCAAATCATTCATTATTGTCACACCGCCAGCATATGTCACAGGAATCTGACTCATCCAAACCACAAATCATTAGCAATTTATACATTAAAACAGTACATAAAGACAGACACATATTAATGCATACTGATCTGCTGTGTTGTGTTCCATTGAAAAAAAATCTAGAATTGCAATTATTAGATAAACTGTGTAATCAATCAATAAGAGCAAAACTAGCAACAGTTTTTGGCGTGAAGTGGATAAACTGTATCAATGACATTGGTGCTTAGGCATTTCATAACAGAATATCAATAATGAATAAGAGCATAAAAAGATAACTAAGACAAGCAAGAGAAAACAAAAAAGTCATGGTATGTAAAATGATACTCCTATGTCACTTACTGGTGAGTGCCTGCCAAGCAATGCCACAAGCTCCTCATCAATTCCCAACCTGCAATACACAGAAGTTTGGGTGCATGTGGTGTAAAATATAATGAAAAAGGAGTTTTACAGGATTAACTTTTTCTTCCCAGAAATGGAGATCTTGGATAAAATATCCTATCATGTTAAGTGCCTAAAATTAGAGAGTAGAATGGCATCAATGTTCTAACATGATTTCTTCAGTGAAAAAGTAAAATGTCCCAGAGAGTTGAAGAGATTTCACAAGAGGTTTTAGATTCCATATTAAACGCATCGCTGTTGTAGGGCTATAGTAACTGATTTAAAGACATTCCTTTTCCTGCTTCCCTGAATACATTCAATCTAATCCACGCTTTACTGATTATTTCAACTCCAAAGTGTTGTATGATATGCAGCTGTGATGTATTGCCACCAGCACAAAGTGGTATCCTTTTTGTTTAATGAAACCAAGGGTTGGTAGATAAAAGTAGAGGCAGGATATAAACAGCAGACCAATCAGAGATCAGTCCTCCAACAAGAACTTATAGCACAGAATTCAGAGATATCTAATGGAATAATCATATAACTCACAATGGAAAGAGCAGAAAAGCGATCAGAAAGCATGCAGTGACAGGTTGTTTTTGGGAGAAGAAAAGATAAGGTTGATGAAAGGTAAGTTTTTCCTAAATTGAGTCACAATCATTATCTGCCATTATTATATATCTAATAGAAGCTAGATGGTAAAACCTACAAAGAAAAAAAGAACCTAGAAAATTGAAGACAATGAAGCAACACCCAGAACTTACCTTTTCCCTTCAACATCAACACCATGAACCAAAAACTCATCAGCATAGTTAGCGAGAAATTCTAATACTTCCTTGTCAAGATATACATCGCTGAACTTCTGCCATCGATCAGTGACAATTGCATATCTACCATCCTGCACATTAGAAACAGCACATCCAAGGTCATAAAACGTTGAAGTTGGAAATACAGTACCTTTTACTTTGTGAAAGGAGATATTTCATAATCTTTCAAGTTGGATGTCACCCTAAGTTGTACTCAATGTGCACAAAAACATAGATGTATGATTATTGATTTCGTACCTTCTGTTCTGCAGCTAAGGTCTAAAACAAGCTTCTGCTTTCCAACAACATGAACAAGATCTTTCAGCCTTTCTAGGTCCATTTGACCATTGTTAAAGACATACTGTGAGAGAAACAAACGAACTATTTAAAGGAAAAAAAGAAAAAGGGATAAATGAAAATAAAAGGGTCTTCTAGGGATACTTTCTTGAGGGCACTCAACATGCCTGTTCCAATCACATTTAACATCAGACTCAAAGTATTAACCACTACCAATATGAACTTAGCGCTCCTATGAGCATTTCTTAACAAACATATAGCATTATTGATGCAAGAGCTTCCTTTATAATTTTTGGTCGCATGATTAGCATCTGACCTTTCCTTGGAGGTTGAGTTGTTTTACACGGTGACTGAGACTAGTGAATACTTTTCCTACAAGGATCTAGGGCTTTAACTAGTATAAATAGGTAACTAAACCTAGTATATATAGTTTGCAAGGATTATTTTAATGAACATTCTTTGTTAGTTATCAATCAATTCAGATTTTAAAGGTTTCTCGATGAACCCTAAACCATATTATCTTTTTCCAGCTTCAATTTTATTCATATTTTAGCCATTATTCTGCTGTCATTGCTATTTTATACAGTTTTATTCTTCCCATCCTGCATCAACTATGAATATATGCAACCTTGTAGAAGGAACTACAAAAATGCCTGAGAGATGAATGCATGGGAAACAGAGGAAATAGACTTATTTAAATAAAACTACCACTGAACTTTTAAAAAAAGTAAATGCAGAACTTGTTACAATTAAATGTAAAAAGAGTGCACAAAAGTACATGACATACTGAAGTAACAATAACATGGCTGGCTCCTTCCTCTATGTAGTTCAAAGCGTTGTTTACATTGATACCACCTCCAACTTGCAAGCCGCCTAGATTTTTCAAATCCTCGCAGTAAGTTCAGCAGAGAAAAAATATGTAAGTTTTAAACATCCCATCAACCATACAGAAGTAAGCGAGCATATTCACCATACACTTGACCCCAGTTCAAAATCTCAGTATTAAAAATAACACTATACTTTTGCGTTAGAGGAAATTAACACCCTAACATGTTGCATTTTAAACAGCATCTCAATTTTAAAATTGCCCCAAATATACCAATATAGTAGAAATCTCCAGCAAAACAAAGGTTTTTTTTTTTACACTCAACACAAATACAAGTAAATAACAGAATAAACCAAATAAAATTACCCTTGTTCTATATGAGGGTTTTGTATTAAAAAGAGAAATTTCATGAAACATAGCATACCATCAGCCAAAAGTGAATTTGCTGGAATAGTTTTCTTAAAGAACCACGAATTTGGAAAAAAATAACATTCAAAAGGAATGAAAATATCCAAACCACCAGAAACAAAAAATATATACCTACCAGGATAGGCATGCAGAGCTTCAACAGCTGCAGCTTTGCTCAAATCATCAGCTCCAAGCATGATCACATGACCACCCACCAGACCATCTTCTTTATACAAGTTTGCAAACTCTGCTGCCGACTTATCTGATTCAAAATTTATCACAAGAGCTGAGCCATCCTCCTCCTTCGAATCTCGAAGGGTAGACCCAACAATTTGTTTCACCTTCCCCTGAAAAACAAATCATGATTTAAACACAAAACTAAACCCACTCTTTAACCTAACATAGAAATAGCACCGATATTTGACATTTAAAACCCAATCCCAAAATTCAATACAATAATAAAATAGGCAATAAAAACTGAATTCTGATAAAATGTGACTTCGTGACTCTATAAGTGAAAGCATAAGCCACCAAACCACCTGCTTGACGATTTATAATTTGATATATAAAATCAAAAAGGGTACTTAAAACAGAGATCATATCACACTCTAACTCATGTAATTATCTATTACAGTATACACACTTTAAAGCAATTTCATCAAGCATTCAACTTGGTAAATCTTACAGGATTAGGCAAAGAAAGAGAGAACGAAAGAAAAGAAAACCCAACAATTGAAAAGATTATCAATGAGACTCATGAAGAGAATTACAATGCATTGAATCAAATACCTTGTGTATATCAATGCAGGGTCGAAAACGAACTCCGCATTTTATAGACAAGCGAGAAGAAGTAGATTCTGCAAATTAGAATTTCAAGTCAGAACAGGTAACAAAGGAATAAATCTCTCAGAGAAAATATAAATGTCGCAGAAGAGTGAGATAAAAAACAGAGTGAAAGAAACGAAGGAGGAGCTTACTAGAGGAGGCATGCAAAGAAGGGAAGGATGCAGTGAATCTTTTTCCGTGGTGTCTTTGAAAACCATGAAAGAATGAAGAGCTGAAGACCTTTCTTGAGGCAAGAAACTTGGAAGAGGATGAAGCGAAGGCGTTTAGGTTCTGCTGCCAGTTGCCATTGTTGGTTCAGTGAAGAAGACGAGAAGACGAACCCGACTAAAGCTTAGTTTGTGTGACAACAAGAGGTTAGAAGCTATCAGGTCCGTAATTTTATAAGTCCAGCCCAGATGTATATTATTTTGGGTTTTATCCTTAGGTGTAACGAAGTAATGAAACCAAATTTGGACCCGAGCCGGGTCATAGAGTGGCGAGATAATTTATCAAAACAAGTTGTTTTATTTTTTTCAAATGTTGTTGTCTTGATTTTGATTTTTTTCAAGTATGTTTTAATTAGTAGATCAACCTTGAGTTTTTATAAGACATTGACTTGATTCGTGAATCGATTATAATCATGGGATTAGTTAAAATACACTCAAGCTGGTCCGGACACCCAAATTAATAAAAAAAATGCAATATTCAATAGTAAATAAGAATTAATATTTTTGTAAAGTAATATTTCCAAAAAAAATCCATTTGCTAGCAAAAATAGAAAAGACTTTGACAAGATTTAACTTTTTGTAGTACCACATCCTTTTTACCGTCATTATAATTATAATTATAATTATTAGATTTAATTTAAAGTATGTTATGGTTCAAGGGATTAATTTACCGGTCAATTAAAAAATAATATTATTTTAATTTTAAAAAATTAAAAAAAAAAAAAAAAAAAAAACCCTTAAAACAAGCTCTTCTTCAAACTCCTGCTTCTGTCACGAGAAGAAAGAAAATGTCTTGACAGTAAGAAGGAACAGTTACAGCAGTAGCACACATTTTTGCATGATATTCTTGAATATTATGCATGTGGGGATTCAGAATAAACATAAGGGAAATAATAGTTAACTAAGTAAGTTAATTACTGGATTAGTTGAAATTAGATGGAAATTAGTCAAAATGCTAAAACAAATTGTATAAATAAGATTTGGACAAAAGACGTGGAAGCCAATTGATTGAATAATAGTTTATGTAATTACAAAATTCTCTCTTATCAATCTATTTTCTTTCATTACACATTCATGAGGAAGTTCCCTTAAGAACTTGGTACGTATTAGTATCAGAGCCAGTAAGATCCAAGCAGGAGCATTCTGTCAATCTTCACCATGGTAGACAGCAATTAACAAGATGAGAGCTTGAAGGAGTACAGCAGGCGTACTGATGGACAAATATAAGAAATTAGAGTAAGGTAGGTAATTCTCCTGTGGTTTTTGTTTCATTTTAGTCTATTCAATTAAGGGAGGTTCACCTCTCCTTTCTAAACAATCCTCAATTTCTCTCCAATAAAATTTGGCTAAATCTCAATTTTTTTTGCCTTTTGGATAAATGAAGCGCACGAATTTGAGTATCTTTAAGACTCTCCATAGCATGCTCAACTATCCTAATAACTGGGTTTTACACGAGCTGGTCACTGAGTCTATACGTTGCTACTGTCAAATAATCATCTCACTTGAAAACTTAAACTCCAGATTATGATTCATATTATTCTCTAAGACACTCTCTCAAGTGAAAGCTCTTTGGATAGAATAGGGGTGGAATAAAAGTTCTGAAAACTTGTAGCAGACAACGGGAAACTTTCCAATTCCATCATTATTGCCCTAAGGTAGCCGTTTCTGGGATTTGTGAATCTCATTTTATTCAAATACCTGAGCAACAGAGTCCTCCTTAGCACAACTCCCTGAGACATTCTAATCCTAAACCCAAATGATATCCATGAACCATGAAGGGAAAGTTGGCTTTCAACTTCCGCTCACGAACCAACTTGCTTATGAGAAGAGCTCCCTTACTCAAACATATCTTTCAAGTTATATGTTGGATCTAGTTGAAATTTTATAGGAAAATATTATATACATGAAAATATATTTTGTTAAATTATTAGATTAAACAAAGTTTAGAAATATATTATTTAAGAGAGTCAAAATTACTAAATGAATCTTCTCAAATCTATCAAACTAGATATTTATGTATTGTTTTGGACATATCTGGAGTTATAAGTTAAATTTTGTTGTGATTCTAGATGAGAGTGAAACTAGACGTCTAAATATTTCTAATTATTATGATAAACTTAGTAATTTATTTATAAGAGAGAACTATGTGCTTGAAATCATGATTGAAATTTACAAGAATTTGTGAAATTAGATCTAGACTACATGGAAAAATTTTAGAATGAAGATTTTGTTTTCATTCCTTCTTACTGTCAAGACATTTTCTTTCTTCTCGTGACAGAAGCAGGAGTTTGAAGAAGAGCTTGTTTTAAGGGTTTTTTTTTTTTTTAATTTTTTAAAATTAAAATAATATTATTTTTTAATTGACCGATAAATTAATCCCTTGAACCATAACATACTTTAAATTAAATCTAATAATTATAATTATAATTATAATGACGGTAAAAAGGATGTGGTACTACAAAAAGTTAAATCTTGTCAAAGTCTTTTCTATTTTTGCTAGCAAATGGATTTTTTTTGGAAATATTACTTTACAAAAATATTAATTCTTATTTACTATTGAATATTGCATTTTTTTTATTAATTTGGGTGTCCGGACCAGCTTGAGTGTATTTTAACTAATCCCATGATTATAATCGATTCACGAATCAAGTCAATGTCTTATAAAAACTCAAGGTTGATCTACTAATTAAAACATACTTGAAAAAATCAAAATCAAGACAACAACATTTGAAAAAAATAAAACAACTTGTTTTGATAAATTATCTCGCCACTCTATGACCCGGCTCGGGTCCAGCTGGTTTCATTACTTCGTTACACCTAAGGATAAAACCCAAAATAATATACATCTGGGCTGGACTTATAAAATTACGGACCTGATAGCTTCTAACCTCTTGTTGTCACACAAACTAAGCTTTAGTCAGTTCTGTCTTCTCAGCTTCTTCAGCTGAACCAACAATGGCAACTGGCAGCAGCAACCTAAACGCCTTCGCTTCATCCTCTTCCAAGTTTCTTGCCTCAAGAAAGGTCTTCAGCTCTTCATTCTTTCATGGTTTTCAAAGACACCACGGAAAAAGATTCACTGCATCCTTCCCTTCTTTGCATGCCTCCTCTAGTAAGCTCCTCCTTCGTTTCTTTCACTCTGTTTTTTATCTCACTCTTCTGCGACATTTATATTTTCTCTGAGAGATTTATTCTTTTGTTACCTGTTCTGACTTGAAATTCTAATTTGCAGAATCTACTTCTTCTCGCTTGTCTATAAAATGCGGAGTTCGTTTTCGACCCTGCATTGATATACACAAGGTATTTGATTCAATGCATTGTAATTCTCTTCATGAGTCTCATTGATAATCTTTTCAATTGTTGGGTTTTCTTTTCTTTCGTTCTCTCTTTCTTTGCCTAATCCTGTAAGATTTACCAAGTTGAATGCTTGATGAAATTGCTTTAAAGTGTGTATACTGTAATAGATAATTACATGAGTTAGAGTGTGATATGATCTCTGTTTTAAGTACCCTTTTTTGATTTTATATATCAAATTATAAATCGTCAAGCAGGTGGTTTGGTGGCTTATGCTTTCACTTATAGAGTCACGAAGTCACATTTTATCAGAATTCAGTTTTTATTGCCTATTTTATTATTGTATTGAATTTTGGGATTGGGTTTTAAATGTCAAATATCGGTGCTATTTCTATGTTAGGTTAAAGAGTGGGTTTAGTTTTGTGTTTAAATCATGATTTGTTTTTCAGGGGAAGGTGAAACAAATTGTTGGGTCTACCCTTCGAGATTCGAAGGAGGAGGATGACTCAGCTCTTGTGATAAATTTTGAATCAGATAAGTCGGTAGCAGAGTTTGCAAACTTGTATAAAGAAGATGGTCTGATGGGTGGTCATGTGATCATGCTTGGAGCTGATGATTTGAGCAAAGCTGCAGCTGTTGAAGCTCTGCATGCCTATCCTGGTAGGTATATATTTTTTGTTTCTGGTGGTTTGGATATTTTCATTCCTTTTGAATGTTATTTTTTTCCAAATTCGTGGTTCTTTAAGAAAACTATTCCAGCAAATTCACTTTTGGCTGATGGTATGCTATGTTTCATGGAATTTCTCTTTTTAATACAAAACCCTCATATAAAACAAGGGTAATTTTATTTGGTTTATTCTGTTATTTACTTGTATTTGTGTTGAGTGTAAAAAAAAAATCTTTGTTTTGCTGGAGATTTCTACTATATTGGTAGAAATAACAAAGGACAGCATCAGGATAATGGGGTTGAATCCATGTTGGCTTGTTTTGAGAAACAAGCCTTTGGATTTATCATCGTCAACAAGAAACTTAGGCACAATCAAAATTCCATTTAATAAGAAAAAACATCAGGATAATGGGGTTGAATCTATGTTGTCAGAACACAAAATGGCAGGAATTAAACTCACAAAGCTTGATCAAAATAGCACGACGAAGAATGTGAAGTGAGATCTCAAACATCCAAGGAAGGAAAAATAAAAACTGTAAATGCTAAAAACCAAAATCATAAAATATGATTGCCGATCTACAAGAAAAAAATGGGTACAACAAATCTGTAAGAAAATTTTGCTGTCGTGTATTAAATTTACTTACCTTTATGCAGACTTGCAGAGCCAAAGGGAGGCGAAAGGACAGAGGCGAGACTCGAGAGGCCAGAGGATGAGAAGACAGAGGCAAGAGCCGAGAGGAGGCGAGAGAGGCGAGGGTCTGGATCTGGAAAGAGGCGAGAGGCGAGAGGCGAGGCGAGAGAGGCGAGGGTCTGGACTCTGGAGTGGACAGAGGCGAGGCGAGAGAGGCGAGTGTTTGGACAGAGGCGAGGGTCTGGACTCTGGAGTGGACAGAGGCGAGGCGAGAGAGGCGAGAGAGGCGAGGGTCTGGACAGAGGCGAGAGAAGGAGAGAATTTAGGGTTTCTTCTATTTATATCAGAGCAAGGGAGAGGAGAGGGAGAGAGGCGAGAGGGGGCTGGCGGCTAGGGTTGAAGAAATGAGAGATTGTTATTGTAACTTTATATTTATATGGGATGTTTTAACCGAACCGGACCGGTTCGGTTTAATCGGGTTTTTTTAAAAAAATCGATACCGAACCGAACCGGACATTTTTTAAAAAAAATATAATCGGTTTAATCGGTTTTTTTTTCGGTTCGGTTTTTTCGGTTTTTTTTTCTTGGTTTTTTTGGTTAACTCGGTTATTCGGTTCGGTTTGCTCACCCCTAATGCACAGGTCCTAGAGGATAACATGGATCCCTCGGCCAATAAAGGGGGTGAACGAGTTAAGAAATGACCAGCATCTTTTGCCACTCAAGAATTTATACATACTCAATAAAGCCTTGGCTTACTGACGTGACTATACAAATAAAATTCGTATCTTTTGCCACTCACCAATGCCGCTATGCTATCATACAATGCTAATAAAATGCCACCACAAACAGCCAAAATAATAAAAAAAAAAACCTGGATTCTGTCGGCTGAATTCACAGTTACACTTTCAAAATGCATTACCAGTGGAGACCAATAGTCATGACATGACCAGCAAATTCATCTTTTCATCATTCATTAGCTGCTACACATTTCCCGGCAGCAAGGCATACATGGATTAGCAGCTACACGTTTCCCGTCAGCAAGGCATACATGGGTAGTTGCGACCAACAAACTTTCCATCAGAACAGTTGGCTGTTTGCAGATTTTAGCAGCAACTTACCATCTTCAAGCAATTCTGGACACCATTATACCTGTACCAAGTGCACAAGTTCAGGAAATTTCATTTCAAAAGAATCTTGTCATTGTTGCAGATTGTCTATCCTCCAAGATGTTTGTGTAGAATAGTTAACAGTAAATATCTAGAGTAATGCGCTACAATAAAAACAAAAAGGATGTTTCAACATAGCAATCTCTAATTACTGCAAGTTCCACCTTTACAGGTAGAAAATCTCGGGTGCTAGGAAACTTAAAGCAACTCGTGCTAGAGAAGAAAAGCAAGGCAATCACTGTATCTTTATTTTGTATCTACTAAAATTGATTGTTAAACACGGACATTGTATCATCATCTTTGCAGCATATCTAGCAATAAGGGGACATCATATCCTCACAGGGCATTTTATTGCATAAATACATATAGAACCTTCATTACTCTTGGTTACAAATAATGAATTCAAATTTCTTCTTGCTCAATTTCTTTTAAAAAATCTGCTAGTAGAAGCATCCCGGTTTTGAAAATGCAAAGCAAAATTCTGATTCAAGAAGAGCTTAAAAGTTAAAAATGTTCTACCACCTCTGAATCATGCCTAACATCTATAAGTAAACAGGGAATACATATCCTCATGTGGCCTTCTATTAGATCACACAAACTCACTCTCATTTTGGTTTTACACAATGATATCAAAAAATTTAAGGGACCAAAGGTTTCATGCATTACCTTTCTCTAGTTTGATGTAGTAAATAATCGCAACTTAAAATCAAGAAGAGATAGAAAAAAGTAAATAAATTCATGACGCAAAGTTGACTTACCGAAAATTACAAGGGTAAGAATTGTTGTCGATATCATTTTCATTGAATATCGATTGATTTTGAAATGAAAGGGAAATCTTTGATATCTTGCCCCAAGACTGCTGCCCAGGTGCATTACTTCTGATTGCAATCTAAAGCATATTCCTTGGAGGCTTCTGTATCCAGACCCTAACATTTGTCCTAGACACTGGCCCTGCAACAGAGACGCAAACTGATAAGCATCTACTGCTTGTACATTATTGATAGGGAAGAACCATTTTCAGTAGCATCCTAAGTCATCCAATCATGCTTCAATGTTTTTATAAATATGAAATATCAGACTGTTTTATAGCATCTTGTGCATCTTCCAGACATGCATGTAATTTCCAACTCTTAAAGCACCAAGAAACAATAAAAGTTGCATGCTTCATGAATATGAAAAACAACAAAAAATCCTAGATTGGGACAGAACTATTCATATAGCTGTCATGCTTCAATACCTGAGAAGTGATTTTTTCTTTGACAGAAAAAAGGCTATAGACAGACTTTCTGGTAACAATATTTTAGTTAAGAGTACCCTTAACATGGATCGTCCAAGTACCTGTGCAGAATGAGACGATTCAGTGTAAGTAGGCGAGTGCCTATATTCTTCTCCATCTTTCAACCTCTTTGTATAGTTCCTACCAACTCTGTTTCTATGAACAGTCCATAGGTTGCTCAAGAAACCAATGAAGATCATAATGCTGTCGATACCTCTTGACTTGATCTCATGGAAGAAGCTCCTAGATTTGGCTTTGTTAGCTTCCAGGTCCCAGTGATCATCACCAACATGCCTATCATGAGGGATCTCTTGCCGAGAGTTCATCATATCTGAGCCTATTCCAGTGGAGTTATGCAAAGCAACATTTCTCTTATCCTCATTTGCAGAGTCAAGATAATGATCACCATGCCCAACACCATTCATTTTTACCCTCTCAAATTCTCTGCTGTCATGCTCAACAATTTCATTATCCTTTAAACCAACACCTGAGTTTGAATCAAGGAAACTTCTCAAAATGCTACTTTCTTCCATTTCATAAGGATGCATATTTTCAGTGGGATTTCCTCCGGTAAGAAATGATGCTAATACATCTCTGTCTTGGTCATTTAAATTAACCCATTCAGAGTTTCTCATGGTATCACCCATTGAATGGCCCTTTACACTTTTCTCCACTTCATTTATATGTTCCCTAATGGCTATAATAAACTGTCTGTGCCTGGAAATCACATCTTCTCTGGTTTGTGATTTGTTTGCTATGCTTGATGAATTAACAGCTCTTTCAAAATCTTCCAGCTGTTGGGGAAAATAGGCATAATCAGACAACTAAAACCACAAAATGGAATGCAAGCTTCTCAACAGCAAATACCTGCCATTTTGCAGTTCCAAGTATGGTAGCAAGGTCACGCTTATGATATTCTATCGATGAAAGCAATCTTGGGCCGGAATGTTCACTCTGAACAAGACTCTGCTCATGCAATAGAAGGCGAAAAAGCGACTCCATCCTAAACATTAACAGTAACTTCAATCTTAAGTTCAAAGAAACATTAAAATCTACCCTACGTATGCATCTTCCCACGTTAACATATTAGAACAAAATAATTCAACCCCGATATACAGCCCAATACAGGCAGTACCACAATTAAATTTAATAATCAACAAAATGCCAGCAAAATGGTCAATTTAGATTTTTCTAGACATCAGTAAATATTACCACAATGTGCTATGTACTTTGAAATAGTAATAAAAGGAAAAGGCCAAACCTAATCTTACATAACATGATGTACTAACAATAGAAGTAAAGCTAAAAAACACAACTATAAGAAAACCAATCCATTAAAGATAAAGTTTACAAAGAACCCAGAAAATAAATCTTCAAAAACAGCTTAATAATCAATAAAAACGAAACCTTTTCGTTAGCCATCTAATCAAGCACATTCAAAAATCAAGCCAAAGTTCTCAACTTTAAATACAAACCAAAGGAAAATGGAAACAAATGATGGAATCTAACCTGTCAGCAGAGTCTTGAACCACCTCAGCGGCTGAGAATAAAGGGTCAGATTCCCATTCATGAAAACTTGATGCCATTTATTGAGCCTAGGAAAAAAACCCAACAAAGTTCACATAAAAAAGCTCAGGTTGAACCTTTAAGGAATGATGATCTTTAACAAATGGCTTTAATGGAAGCTAACAAATGAAGAAAGTGGAAAACATGATACAAATGGAAAGTAGAAATGGGTTTGTGCCAACCTACTCTCTCTCTCTCTCTCTCTCTCTCTGAAGTTAAAATGGTAATGGGTTTCTCTTTCTTGAGAGAGAGAGATGAGTTTGTATGGTAAGCTTTAGGTTTCACAGAGGATGAAGATGGTTGTTTAAAGCAAGAGGAAGGAGAGGTAAGAGAAAGCATAGATTTGATGTCTTTTGGTCAGTTTCATTTACAGATGGATTGTCTATTTGCGAGTTTTTTTATTGGATGGACCTTTTTTTTTATTTGCTTGCTCTTGTGATGATATTTTATTTGAATGTGTTTGTATTTGTGTTAAAAAGTTTTTTTTAAAAAAAAATTATTTTAAATTTGATGTGTTAATATAAAAAAATATATATTCTAATATATTTTAAAAAAACAACTTTAAAAATTAATCATTATTATAATTTTAAACACTACTTTAGAATCAATTTACCTCATACTATTTTCAAATTCAAAAGAATGGATAAAATTAGGGTGCAATTTTATGAAAACTTTTGAAATTTTTTATACTTTAGTTTCAAATTAGTTTTTTATATTGTTATTAAAAATAATTTTAAAATATATATTTTTTCCACAATCTAAACAAGCACTAGAAATTTATGCTTGGAAGGAGTCAGGGTACAAAAGGATAAAAATATAAAAAAAATATGAATTCCAATTAAATATATGTTTATCCCAACTATATATTACATTTTATTATAGTCACTAACCAAAAGCAAAACTGCATGGATGCATTCACTTATAAAATTACGAGACATGCAATAAAATAACTAAAGTATTTATCAAAAACAAATTGAAAGGAAAATGATTGTTAATAGCTTAATGAACAGTGGATGATACGTATAGTTTTATACTACATCCTGTAGTCCTAATATGTCCATTCATAATTTAATTATAAAAAGAGACACCATTAGAATATACTTTCACTTACAAAAATATATAAGATTAGTTTAGTCTATTATATTATCAATCATTTTGTAGTTTTATAATTTAATTTTTACAGGTGACTTGTGTATTTGTTTTTTATTATTCATAGACAATGATCGTCTGCTAATCATTACCATTAAAGAGAAATAATGATTATAAAATTTCATTTTATTTTTAGAAATTTTAATATAATTAGTGTAGTTGTTATTATTGTTATAAAATCACAAGCAAATACCTAAAAAAAGAAGCAAAAAAACCATGGATGTAGATGGAGAGAGGAGATATAATATTCAACATCTTTAACAAGATGGCGGAACGATTATTCATTAAACTAGTAAAATTAGGAGAGACGGTAAAGAAAAGGTTAAAAGTTATGGTGTGCATCAGTATTGTTATCTTTGTGTTTTAAAAGTATTTTTGAAAATTTTTGATTTTTTGATTTTTTTGTGTTTTTAAATTATTTTAATGGGCTGATATCAAAAATAATTTTAAAAAATAAAAAATATATTATTTTAATACATGTTTGAACAAAAAACACTTTCAAAAATAGAAATAAATATATATTCTGGCCTAGGGTTTGATTTAGAATCTATCGAAATATACTTTTTGGAGTTGATAGTAAATCCTTGTTTTGATGAGCAAGGACAACCATGTCAGAGTAGATGTCATGTTTGCTGTTGTGCCCTTGGACATGTTGAGTTCTTGGAGGAAAGCTTGATAAAACTATCCATGGTTCTTCAAGAAATCCGTGAAGAGATCGATGGACGGAGTTTTCCTTCTTCCTTGGCATAAGAAGTTGAATCACCTCCAAGAATACAAGATTTTGTAAGAGCTGTGGGCGTTCAGGGTTGACACCAGAGTGCTGGGGCAGTTAATCGTCTTGGTTAGGTATAGATAGTGTTCAAATGTTTTCATCGAGGGAGGGACATTTCTTCTTTCGCAAGGCAGGTCATGAGTGAGACAGATTGAAAAAGGATAAGGTTTTTTCTCTCAGGTACCTTTTACTTGCGAAAAATAGATAAATAAAAATAAATTAAAGGCTTATTGGATTAATATTGCAACCCGTGAAAAGGAAAATGACAGGAAAAAAAACAGAAGAAAAATAAGACCTATTGGTCATTACACTACACCACAAAGATCGAGTCGAGCCCATCTGCAATTCGCGAACAGTTAGCTCATTGAGTCGAAGTGTTAAGCCTGATGGAAGTGTTTACAGTCTTGGAAGCAGCCAGTGGTGGTTGTTTAAGCTACAGCGGCTGAGCTCGGCCGCATCTTGGGCCACTTGGTTTTAATGCTAGCCAATTTGAGAATTTGATACTAGCCAGTTCCCCCCTTCGAATAATTGCAGGCCCTGAAAAGTCTGCACTGTCGGTTTTTGTAACTATCGAATGGGCTGTGTTCAAAAACTGCATTTACCAGGTGCCTCGTACAAATCACAGTACTTCTTTTGCAATAAACCAACAAGGCTATGCAGCTTTCTCTTGTTCTTCTTTCTAAAAAATTTCTAACCACTACCCTCGACATGCAAAGTTCAGACAGAAGCTAACTTGGCCACAAGTCCTCGGATGAACAACACAGAGCTTGTTAGAAATGGAAAACCTGACCAGTCAAGAATCAAAGAGAATGAAAGAAGCTCGCTATAACAACCTCCATGAACTCGAAATGCTTGGTAGTTCAGTACTTCTGTGTAACTTTTTCAAGCACTAAACAAAAAAGAGTGCAACTTCGAACACTAGGAAGTAATAGTACATGAAGCATTTAGCAAGGCATTTATACCATCACACCGACATGCTCAAGAACTATACTTATGAAGATTTTCTCGTCCCCACAATGTGGTGATAGAATTGCATCTGTTAACTGAAAGAGAGATTATATTTAGTTTCAAGGCCAGTACACATGGAGGAGGTAAATTTGATGGACCTTGCAACTTCACATTAACTATAGAAGATAAGAACAGATGTCGAAAGAATTATTCAAAGGAGTGTTTAAGAAAATTTAACCCATGACTTTTGGGCGCCAACCGGCAACAACATCCTCTGGCAGAGCACGTGTGTTAACAAATGAATCCCTGGAGAAGATTTCCTGAATAACAGAAATTAGGCATTGTCAAAAACCAGACATCATTATAAAAAGATTACAAAATGTCTATGGTTATACTAAACCGGTAATCCGCAACTGTACTTCTATGGATGGTTTAAACACAGAATTAACGTCATAAACCATGCATCAAAATAACCAGTTGCTCAAGCACATTGAGTCCAATGTCTATGCCAATTGCTCATTCGGAGAATAGGGTTTTGCATATACTATGTAATATTACATTCAAGTTTACTCGTTAAATCTCTGGCAAGTAACAAGAGGAAAAACACCTAAACTGCATGAAATTGTTTATCTATGTTCCCAAGGAAACAGTACGGCTCTTAAACAAACAGGAGTAATAACTTTTGAAGACATGAAGACAGCATGGCATGATTACAATGAATTCTGAGACAAGCTTATGGATTCATTAGAACAGAATTTGCAAGGCCAACAGTGGACTTCGACATGAAACTTATACTTATCTTCAAATTACATATTCTATGGTATTTTCCCAAGTAATATACTTGTTTATTCTTTGTAATGAATGAACAATATTGTAGTAGAATAGCAGCTCCACAAAAAGCACTCACAAATGAACCTAATCTATGAAACAAAGCCCAAAAAGGAAAAAAAGGATGCCTATTCTTGCCACTGTGCCATTATGGTAACAGTGGTGCAATAGAATATGTTACAGAGAAAAGACCATGGACAAAGTCTGCATTCATTGGCTGCACAAAACATGTTCACATATGTAACACACCATATCAGAGGATTAGCTTATAGGAGATACCTTCATGTAGGATTTGACGTAGGGAAGTGACTCTGGAACAAACCAGTTCTTATAATGCCCAAGGGCAATCTCTAGATGATACAGCTTCGGTCCAAGGGCCAAATCAGCTGCAGAAACCCTTTCCCCGTTGATAAAAGGGCCCTTCAAAGGGGAGAAGACAAACAATCATATAAATTAGTAAAAAGAACCATCAGATTCCAAATTGAACAATGCACAAAGGAATTTTTGAAAACAAAGCATTAGATCAAAGCAAAAGAGGCCTACAGATAAAATGCCATTACTCAACCAATTGTTTCAAACAAATGCATTTTTAAGTCTTGAAAGCAGCTCCGTCACTGGCATTTACGACTTCAGAACTCAAGAAGCATTTCTATGTTTGGGAAATATGAGAATCCAAAGCAGCAATTTACATTGCTATAAAAAATCAATAGGCATCTCCGTCGCAATCAGATTAATCCTTCACATGCTTAAGCTGATTATAACATTAAAAGGATGACATCATTGCAATTCTTTTTTTTACATTTTTTTCTTCAGTACCACAAGGTTAGCTGACCACCAGAACTTCAAGGTAGATAAGGACATACATTCTCTTTGATATGATTGTTGAAAGCACTAAGCTCATCAAGCAATGCCTGCTCCGTTCCATCACCAGGGTCTTTGCTTTTAAGAAATCCAATAAATGTGGAGAAGATCTTTGAGCCACTGCATTGAGATAGATAAATAAAATCATTAACATAAAACCTCAACTAAGATATGAAACTTGGGATGTACTATGTTGTTGTGGACTTTTAGCAAGAATAACATTCAAAGTAAAAACTCTGAACATGCTCAACTCAGTCTAACTAAACTTTATTCCCTAATTAGTAGTCAGAGAATTTCTCCTCTCAATTTTGTATCATTTATCCCAAACTTTTTGCAAGTTGTTTTAACAGTAGATCAGTTTTTGCCACTGCCACACATCACCTTGGTGTACCTTTGATATTTCTGGCTACTACTATTCATAACACAAATGTGGATTGTCAAAAGTATCAGTGCAATCAAAAATAAAACCAAGGGATCTTGTTATAATCAATAAGATTTGGACTCCAAATGAACTCAGCCTCATTTGCAATGGAATCCACCTCATTAGCAACAGAACCAACGACCAAGACTTGTATTGATAATGAAATATAGCAATTATTTGAGCAAACAACCTCAAATGCAATGCCTTCTACATTGGAAACTGAGAATGATAAAGGGGGAAGGGAAATATAAGGGATTCTGCAAATAGGCTTAAAAAACACATCTTTGAACCCTCAAAAAGGTTGTGAACAAGTAGATAGATAATCTGGAAGAGTCAGCAATTTCAGCATTCTAATATGGAAAGTTCAAGTTAGAAAACTCTAGTAAATTACAATGCTCTCCAAAAATCTCAAAGGTGGCAATTCAACAAACACGGACTCTAAACAAATCATTCACGCATCGGACTTAATCAGAAGTTCAATTATGATGACAGTCCCAGATTTTCTTTACTAGAAGAAAATAATTTTTAAATGAGTTTTAATTTTTATAAGTGATCTTTTATGTTTCCTCCACTATCTTCAATCCCCTCCTCCCCGCAAATAAATCAGTAAATTTAAAGTTTATAACATATGCAAATATTTAAGTGCAATACGAAAGCATGGTAAATATGAAGAATTTGTAACTAATGCTTTACAGGATGGTCACCAAACACCTCCCAGAAAATGGAAGCACCAGAAGCATTATTAGGTCTGAAAGTAAGAGTGACACTGGTCATTTTTGTAACACTGAATGTAAAACATACACTGAAGCCTTTTCAGGTGGGATGGCCAACGGTGGATCTGGAAACTTTTCTTCCAATGCTTGAGTGATAACATCTGAATCTGAGACCCAGTTCTCTTCAAACTTTATCACAGGAACTTTACCTTCTGCATTTAGTTTCAAGAACCTATATCAAAGAAGAATCAAAACTGATATTACAAATGGTCAAATACAAACTAAGTAAACAAAACAGAGTAATTTAGCTATCCACCATCACTTGTTTTTCTTCTTCTTCAATGCCTTAAATTAAAACTAAGGAACTGCCTTTATTTTGACCAGATGTGGGTTGAATTCAACATTTCATCAACAGGCAGTACTGCGGTTCTTTCTTGCTGGTTAGTATAGTCTCCACTATTGTGATTAGACAAAATGTTTATCAAGTCATGCTCAATGCATTCGTTTTTCACCCAAAGTCATTCTACAATTTGCCTACTTGCTACAGCAGTAAAATATATTTTCTTCCATCAGGATATCTGGTCAAAGTCTTATACAATCAACTTATATTCAGAAATAGGTGTAAATAACACCAACCACCTAAAGGGTTGGCCAAAATTACAAGACCTACAAAATTTTCCAGATATGTGAACAAAATCATTATCTTCTCACTATTCAATTCCAAATTTTCCAAATATGCCAACATTTAGTTAAAAATTGGAAACTTCAAGTTTTCTGTATAATCCAAAAACTTTTGGATAGCACCCACAATTTCGCCAGTGCCCTCTACAATGCCTTGTTTACAACATGAACAACGTTTTATACATGATATTTTGAGATTTTGCACCAGCCTTCCCTCACAACATGACATTATAAACCCACGAAATTATCAATCATCAGACATACTAGTAAATTTATGGAACCAAAGTGCGATCTTTTGTTAACAGAATTCTAACTAAGGAGCTGTATTCAAGTCAATCGAGTCAAAAAGTCGAGACGCCGTGAGATATTTTATGAAAAGCGCTTTACAATCGTAATTTCTTCAAGGCATTGTAGAAAAGAACACGGTCAAATGGCTTGAAGTAACTCACCATTCAGGTTTGTTCCCCAAATCAACAAACTTCATGTCATAAGGCAGATTCTTTTCCTCCAAAGTAAGCAATACCCTTTGACAAAAAGGACCTAAAAGAGCATTAGAAAAAAGAGATTCATCAATTGCCAGTTCCAAATGACCCAACAAAAGGAAAGAAAGGAAAAGAAAAGAAAGAAAACATGATTCACTCACAGTCACCAAGTTTATCAGGGACAGTAACAGAAGCTTTTACACAGATTTCAAGAGGGTCAGGAACTGAAGTAGCCGACATTGAAAGAGTGAGGTTTCTTTTGATTCTTTGGCGTCTAAAAGCAGCAGAGTGGTTCGTAGGGAGATGAAGAGAGGTCAAACCGAAGTGGTGTTTGATTGTGGAAGACAGAACACAAGCTGCTGTTACTGTTGGTTGGATTCTTGCAATCGACATATTTATTTATTTTTATGTTTTTGTGCTATGTTGAATTGCGTGGCTCTGTCGAGAAATTGAGAGGTGAAAGAGATGAGGCTGTGAAGTGTGAACTGATTTTGCCTACGGAAGCGACTAGATTTTGCCTAGTGTTTGTACTTTGTAAGAGCAAGTAAAAGGAGAGTCAAATTTTTTAAATATTGTATTTATAATTTTTTTATTAATATATATTTTAATGATAAAAATCATTTTAAAGAGTTATTTTTTTATATTATTTTAAATAAAGTTCAATTATTTTGTATATAGTTTAATTATGCAATTAATTATACAATTAATAGGAGTAAGTTATATAATTAAATAATTGCTTTTGAAAAACTCTCCAACAATATAATTATTATTTTTTTAATTGTAATTAAATTAAATAAATGAATTTAAATATAATTAAAAGACCCACAATATTTGAAATTTGAAATTTTAAAATGTTGAAAAAATCCGCCATAATTTCATTTGAAGTTATTGTATGTTTTTGAAGTAATTGTATGTTTTTTTATGGTTGTTGTATTTGAAGTTAATTAATGTTACTTATTGTCTTTTAGTCTTAGAAAAACTTAAAAAAACAAAATGAACACATTAACAAATAACCAATAAGTTCAAACATAATTAATTAAAATACATTCAATTACAAATAATTCAATCAAATTAATACCCTTATTTGTCATAATTTTCAGCTTTCTATTTTGAAAATACGCTGCAGAAATTGGATCCAATGTAGAAGTATCCATCTTCATAATCTCCATTTTTTGTTTCTTTTGCCTTTGTTTAATCATTAGAGCTTGTTGCTCTAACATAATTTTCATGTCTTGTTTTTCTCCCCCTCAATTTCAACCAAAGTATCCTTGAATTGTTGTAAGAGATTTGTTACACTTGTCTCCCCAACTTTCTCTTTTCTTTGTCTGCGTTTAAATTGTTCATTTGTAGCTTTATGACCAATTGGTATATTTTGATAAATAAATGTTTCACCATCTTCTCTTAAACTAACAGAATCAGCGGTTGATGGATTTGAAGAAACTGGACTTGCATTTCCATGATTTTTTCGTTTCTTATTTGACTTCTGATGAAGACTTGCACGTTCAAATTGCCGTTTGGTTTTTTTTTAAGATAACCCAACAATATTCTACTTGAAATTGTTTGTCAACGACTGAAACGTACATTTGTCGAGCATCATTAATTTGGTAAATCAAATTCAATAAATAAAACTATGTTATATGATAAATATGTTAAACAAATAATTTAATATGGAAATGTTAAAAAAAAAACATTACCCTTGATTCTTCAGTCGTTCCACTTTGTTGACGGTTTTCAATTTGGTTAACAAAGCCAACAAATTTTCCAACTTCTCTTTTTATTTCTTGTCATCTATTTGAGATGCTTATTTGAAAACGATTATTTAAGTTTCCTCCATTCTCGACAAAGTAAGCATGTACTCGAGCCTAAAATTGTCTTGTTTGTTGTTCAACTCCTGTGATTGGATCTTTGCTAGTATTTAACCATGCAAATACAAGTAAACAATCTTCCTCCAGTGAGAAGTTCTTACTTCTTTGTGATTTTTTAGCTGTATGAATAATTAAATTAGAGTCTATGGAGTCATAAGAAAGTTGATTATGATCACTTTGTTGAGAAATAATCTATTCAGACTCATTTATAAGAAAGTTGGTGAATAAGTTTGGCAATTTTGAGTCCATCTGGATAAAAAATAAATTGTGTGATTGCCCCATGTGACATTCTATCTAACTCAAATTCTATCAAACTTATAATATTAATAAACTTATAAAAACATCTATTCACGAATAAATGCACAACAGCTCTAAACACAAAATTTAAATAAATTATAAATCTAACAGTAAATTTAAAACATGTAATTAAGCTAATTAATCAAGAAATTCTTAATTTACCAATTTCGCTTAATTATTTTTTTATGCTAAATATTATTTATTAATTACCCCCTTATTTTTTTATGCTAAATATTATTATTAATTACCCCCCTCACACACACACACCCGTCCCAAAACCCTACCTTCCCTACCTTTTCTTCTGCTTGCGTCGCCCCCTCCCCCTCCCCCCCCTCTCCCTCAGATTTGTCCATCGTTAGTGCTTATCACCCTCCTCTTCCCTCCCTTCACTATGCTCCCTCCCCCCCTCTCCCTCGACTTTGTTTTCATTTTCGATCTTTGCCACAAATCCACTGTTTAACTAGAAATCAAAGCTTCTGCTCTCATTTTTTTTTCTGAAGTTTTAATTTTTAGGTTACATGGGTTCTTGGTTTTGATCAACATACCTACTTGTACAATAAAATAGAATAAGTTTAGAAAACAAACCGAAGATGTAGTGGGCAGAAAGTTTGTAGTTGACGACAACTTTTGATCACCGAAGTTGTTCTTCAACTGGGCACACAATTTTGATGAAGGTATCTGTTGTGTTTTTTCTTGTTCTGATTGGCTGGCAAGCAATGTTGCTGTGTTTTTTAGTGTTCTGGTTGGTTGGAAAATATTGCTCTTTACTGTGATTTTTTAAATTGTTTCAATTTTTCAGTTCATTGTTCGTCACTTGTTGTTGTTGTGTTGCTGTGTTTTATCACTTGTTGTTGTTGTTGTTGCTGTATTTTAATTTGGGGAACTCAACGGTACAATTCCAATGGTAATATTTTTTTTTGGCTCTGCATGGAAAATCTGTTGGAATGGCTCTGCATATAAAAAAAAGTCATTTTGATTGTCCATTTGGCTCTCCCGTTGGAGACCTAAAAAGAACAAAAATAGCCAAAAATTCAAAAATTTAGCTTTGGCTGTTTGGGATACCTCTTCCCGTTGGACTTGCTCTAAGGGTAGTAAATATTGTTTTATGAAATAGTATTTTATCTTTAATTATATTAAAATAATATTTTTTTCTTAAATTAATTTTGATATAAAATTCTTGAAAGAATCATAAGAACATTATGTTATGTTGTTTTTCCCCCCTTTCTGTCTTCTTATTTTGACAGCTATAGTATTTATTTATTATTCAAGATAAAATATTTTTAATCAACTAAAACATTAATTAAATTAAATATTTTTTAAACGATTTTAAAAATATATCTTCGCATTAACATATATAAATATAATTATATTTTAATAAATACCAAACGTGTTCATTATGAAATGTTGTCCAACTTATTATCCACACATAATCTACGTATAAAAGATGATTTACTTTTCATGTAAAGATTTCCATGAAAAGTTTTCTCCTTGTTCTCAGTGGATTTACAGGCTGTATTATAGTATGGTAAAAGTTATTTTTTAAAGTATTGTTTTATTTAAAAATATTTAAAAATAATAATTTTTTTATTTTTTTTAAATTATTTTTGATATTATCATATTAAAATGATTTGACCCAATTTTTTTTTTTTCAAAAATATTTTAAGAACACAATATTAAGAACTCCTGTTGCTGCTTTTCTTGTTTTGCTTCTAAAGTAAACCTTGTAGATTGATAAATATTATCATAAAAATAGATTATATCAGCTGTTATTGCATATTTCTCAACAGGCACCGGGTTACTTTTTATCTATTTGTTTGGAAGTTTAGTTGAAGTTTATTTTTAAAATATTTTTTATTTAGAAATATATTATAATAATATTTTTTTATATTTTTTATTTTTGACATAATCATATCAAAATAATTTTAAAAAAATAAAAAAAAATAATTTTAATTTTTTTTTGAAACCATTGACAAATAATCTCTTCGAAGTTCATATATTAGAATCAAGGATTTTAAATCGTCTTGGAACTTGCAACATCAACTACATTTTCTTATTTTATATTCTTATAAAGGTTAGATTTTAAATATATTAATAAGGGTGAACAAAAAAATTGAAAAAATGATTAAACCAAGAAAAAAAATTGAGAAAAAATCAAACCGAAAAAAAAAACAATTAAAACCAATTAGAATTTTCTCAAAACTTCTATTCCGGGTTGATTTTTTAAATAAAAAACAAAACTAAACCAAGCCAATTCAAATTAAAAAAATATATGTGCTATAATTTTTTTTATTTTTCCAGTTGAGTTCAATTTTTTTTTTGTTTGCTTTCATTTTGGTTAAATTAGAGAAGAGAAAACTTAGATAAAAAAAAAAAAAAAAACCCAAAAAAAACAAATTATTTTTCAGTTTTTTAGTTAAAAACGAATCAAACTAAATCTGGTCAATTTAAACAGGGTCTAGTTCGATTTCAATTTTTTTGTTTGATTGTTTTATTGATAAAAAACCAAATTAAACCGAAATAATCACCTATATATTATAAAAAAAACGAGAGAATAAAAGAATTTTATTACTGTTTTAAATCCAAGATGATAAGGTGAACGACAAACGTACTCACAAAAGTAGCCAGGCCTCACATCTGTATGTGCTATGCGTCAATTGACAGGCATCTAATTGCGTCGACAGTTCTTCAGATTTGAATATCTTCACTGAGTTTTTTTCTTTTTCATGTCCTTCAGCTATGCATTGACATGAAGTCCCTTTGTTTTGTTCATTTGTACTTGAAAGCTTACAATAAACTCCTGACAGTCCTTTCACGACCTAACATTTGAAATAAAATTAATTAATTTGTGATTTGTTTATAGTATACAGAATACTATGAAATTTAACAGTGACGTCAAAAAAGACCTGCATCCAGCTCAGTCTGTGTGTGTTACTATCAATCTATCGATGCTCAAATCATGTCTTTTTTTTATTATTAATATGAGTATACGGGTCAGTTTGTGTACAACTCGATTAATTTCATGAGTTTTTAAATTAATGACCATATAAGCCTCCGGTAGTCATCATATTAATAGCCATATGGCTCGAACCTGTTATTACAGGAAAAAACAAATTTTTTAATCTCAAATTTTTATCACTTGATCATCTACTGGATAATTAATCCTGTCTTCTTCCTTTTTTATACTCAATACGGTCTGATACATTAACATGGTGATCCTTGGATGTAAGGTATAATTATGGTGGGTAAGGGGGAAAACCCTGTCTTTTATTTCACTAAAATAATCTCGTTTTGTTTGTGTTTTTTTGTTTGAAAAAAGAAGAAAGTCAAAGCTTAAATAAGGCAGATCCTCTTTCAACTGACAATCATACAGGCTATCCAATATATACTTTGAACTTACTTAATCCGCATCATCAGGGGTGTAAAACCAAGTTCCTTGGGTGAAAAATAAAATAATTTTACAAACCTACATCACGTTTAGAAGGCAAGAACAATCATAGTCAGGGTGGTGTCCAGGTACGTGTCGTGATGGCAAAAAACTTGTAATCTGCACAGTAGATTTTGAGTTTAAGTCAGAACATGCATTCTTTGTAACAATTCTGATACAACCGAGGTTTTAATCGTTCACCTAGACCCGCAAATTATATTTCCCGGAAATAAAATTTTCTCGCATCCAAAAAAAAGTTCCGTCTAGTCTTCTCATTGTGGGTTCCTAACAGGAAATTTTGCCTTCAGGTGTTCAAAGCCCTTTATGTTGGGAGGGTTGTCAGAGGACACCATTGCTCGAAATCACATGAAGATCCATGTGAAGGGTTGGAGCAACGATTTCCCTCAGAAAAGCGTCCACCATCCATGAAGATCCATGCCAGGCCAAAGCTGGCTCAACCCAGAACTGTAGCAGAAAGTCGATGGCCTTTCATTCAGGACCCCGAAATTATTGACATCAGAAAGGGAAAAGAAGAACTGGTTTTCAAATTTCAATTAATGCATGGACCATGAGAATGTGTATGGGAGGAACACGACGCACATGGGCTAGCTAGATTGTTCTCCGTTGTCCTCTGGTCCTACCAGAAGCATGAACTTATGGTTTTAAAGAGGCCTGGCAGGTGCATGACAAGCTAATCCACGTTCGGTGAGGGCCGGGTGTTTTATTTTAAAATAAATAAATAAATAAATAAATAAATAAATAAAATATCATTTTAATATATTTTTCAACGAAAAATATTTTAAAAATCAATCTCAATCTCACTACTAAATACTAACTAAATCCCAATTTAGGGCAATCTTGAGGAGAAATTATTACATGCCTTTTCAATTATCCTTACATTTTATTTTATTTTGTGAAAAATCAACCGGCGTGTAGAAGAGAGAAGACAATTGCTTTTTACGTGTGTTATAGAGCAACAGAACGTTGATTTTGTTCATGGAATATTGCTTTTGTTTGAAATTAATAGAGTTTTCCATCCCATATATTATTGCAAATTAATAAAGAAGTTATTATTAATTAGTGAAGCCGTAAAAAAGTAAATCTTCTTTTAACATATAAGTGAATAATGTTTTGTAAACCTAAATATCAAAGAATTTTCTTTTCAGAATATGACACTGAAGACGTATTTCTTCAGCCAATAACTCACTGACAACAGAGTCAACAGAAGACAGTGGAGAACGATACAGAATTGAACCTCTAAGTCCTTCGAAATCACTGTGAAGTGCTGTTGAAAACTGTATCAATCGTTGTTGCTCTCTATGCTCAATATAGGCACCACATGCCTTTAACTCTGCCGATTCTGTAAGAGCCAACTGATCCCAAAGATTTGTCATAGCAGAATAAAACTCTTGAATGCTCATATTCTTTTGATGAAGAGCTCGTATGTCATTCTCTAATTGATACTGTTTTGCAAAGTTTGACTGTGTGAATAACCTTTGCAGATGATCCTAAACCTCTTTTGTTGTCTCATATTTCGCCAATTGTGTACCTATCGAATGCTCAATAGAATTGTTGATCCAAGTAATGATCTTTGCATTATTTGCTTCCCATGTATCTATCAATTTAGCATACTTCTTCTCACTATTCTTTGGTACCATATAAGTTCCACTAACATACCCCCACATCTTCTTACCTTTAAGAAAGTTTCTCATCACATAACTCCAATACGAATAGTTTTTCCCATCCAACCTCACATTTACAGACTGAAGCGAATCATCTCTTTCAGCAACCATAATAAACAATCACAAAGAACCAGAATGCAAAAGCAGCGGAAAACAAAATACCAAATTTTGCAGAAGCGGAATACAAAATACCAATACCAAATAATTGCAAAAACTGAATGCAAATATCAAATTGCAGAAGCTAAAGGGAATACGAAATACCAAATTTTGCAGAGGCGGAAGACAGAATATCACTAAAAAAACCCCCTCGAAGTTGGATCCGCGAAGTTGTGTTTGAGATTAAACCTCGTTCCATAAAACTTGCTATGATACCATGTTGAAATAATTAAGAGCAAAAACATAAAAAAAAAAAGAGAGAGGCTACAATTGTGAGTCCTTACCTTAACCTAATTACAAACAAACTATATATAGGTTAAACATAAAGTACTATTTTACCCTTAATGAATAAGACTAAATAAGTCAACATAATTATTATTTAACACTTTTAACATATATGTGAATAATTTGTACACCTAAATATCAAAGTAGTTTTTTTAGTATTTTTTTCTTTGATAATTTCGATGTGCTAATATTAAAAATAAAAATATTAAAAAATTATTTTAATATATTTTTAAACAAAAAACACTAATTAAACACGCAGGAGTTAGGATCCTTAAAATAATTGAATAGTAAATTGCATTCAAATCAAGATTTCAGTTTTTTTCTTGATAGCATAAAATTGTGCACATTAAAGGCATAGGATGCCCTAAATTTGCTTTCATAAATTTTGATCCCACTTGGATATTTCGAAATTCAGGTCCATCCCTCTCCCCAAAACTGTACGAGTTCAAGCACTGGTTCATGAGCCACAATGCATCCTAACGATGACGCGCAATCACAAACAAAACCATCAAGGTAGTGCAGGAAACACACAGCTCACATCACATGATGGAGGGTCCCAGATGTACGGATGGATGGTGGCAGTGATTTTAGAGGCATGGGAGCCACATGATGGGGGAGGGGCCCTGCAATGTCTTTCAAGTTCCATGGCAGTGATGGTACATCATCATAAACAACAGACATGATCGGTTGAGCCCATGCTTGTCCGTTTCGGCTGAAATGTTTAGTATCAGTTAAAAAATAAGATAAAATAATATCATTTTTATCTCAATTTAAAATTTTGACCGTTTCAGATTTTCAGCAAATACCGGCCGAAATGTTTCGGTTTCGTTCCACCCGTTTCGTTTTGGCCAAATAATATTTTTTTAAATACTGAATAATTTTACAATATCAATCATATCTTTTAATCCGACCGTTGGATTGAGATGAAATTTTACAAGGAGTCTCTTCACATATTTATATATATTATGTTAAAATTTCAGAGCAATCAAAGAATGCAATGACCTTACAAGATTGATGATGACATTCTCGTAGTATTATACATGTTCATAATTTTGTTCAGAAAAATTATTTTATTGTGTTTTTTTAGATTAAATTGCACAATTTTAAATAATCTTATTTTTAGATTTGAACTTTTTTTTTTAAATTAATATATTTAATTATATATATATATAAAAGATGCAACCCCGAAACAACCCACTAAAACACTCTCAAACTAAAATATTTTATTTTAATTAAAAAAATAAAATACCAACCGTAATCTTGATTTCTACGAGATATAATAAGGCAAACTGATTTGACACCATATTTTGGCATCTGCTCACAATTCGTGAGGTTGACGAGATTACTGCACAATATTGTTTTGCTGGACCTAAAGAGTGAAGGAAGTGGAAGAACATTACAGCTCTTTTTTCCTGTTCCATGGATGGAAACGTGCACCTGGTAAGAATCCACTCGATAGTTAACCAGTACCATGCTATTATTGATAGCAATCGCCCAGCCACTAGCCTGTAACTATGCTTTGAAAAACTCTCAAGCACTTTTATTTTATCCTTTTCCTTGAGAAGATAAAAAAAAAAAAAAAAAAGAATCCCCTTGTTTGTGTCATCATGTGGAGGGGAGTTTGAGAGTTTTTCATATGAATTTGGTACTTTTATGTGCCTGGGATCACATATTATAATTAATCAATTCCTCAAAATAGAAAAGGACTGTAAATTTTAGCTCCTTTTGTTTCAAAATCGTATCCTGATCCTAAATGTATTTTAAAATTTTTTTGTGTCATCAAAGCGTTTGTCAGATTTAATATAAATGATCTAAGTGCCCTTTTGTCCATAATTACTAAACTCGAACGGGGATCGACTAATTTTGCCATTGTGTTTTTAAAATATTTTTGAAAAAAAAGAAATATTTTTTTTATTATTATTTTAAATTAAAATTTTTGATATTTTTAGATCATTTTCATATGTTGATATCCAAAATAATTTTTTTAAAAAACAAAAAACATTATTTTAAAATATTTCCGAACAAAAAACACTTTTAAAACACAACCTCAACTACACTCTCAAACAGACACAACACGTGCAAAGTCGAGTTATTAATCAAATAATATTTTTTCTTGATTGAAATAGTTAATAGTTGGGTCAATCAGAAAATATTATTCATGAGAATACAATTGTATAAACATGGCTATATGTGTATACAATACAATACATACATACAAGGTATAATGTGAATGAAAAAATTATAGTACTACTTTTAAAATATGATACGAGAGCTCCAGTGTCTGACCCGGTGATCCGAAATAACCTGAAGACTACAATTAATAATTTCATCTAGAACAAGTCTACTTTGCTTTACAACTCAATTGGCTCGTCGTAATTGAAACTAATTATATTTTAATCACTCGGAGATGCTAATTAATTGAGTTTAGGATTGAGATGGGATGTTACTTGATTTTTAATCGAATGGTTGTATGTGCTTTGTTTGTATTGGTAATCAGTACTGCCGGCGTGAATGCTCAGGGGACAATAATCTAAGAAAGTGGAATTAATAAAGATTATTTCCTCGAATTAACATGCAATAACAATAGTTTATGCACCGAGATCAACGTAAGAAATACTAATGCGTATCATAATCAAACAATTTGTTGGGCTTAACGTAATGTGACAACATGGTCTCTAGCCATTGAGATCTCAATTCAGAGAAAAGGAATCTTATTGACTTCTATTTGAACGATAAATTATCTTATTTAAAAGTTTATGTTATTAGATGAGGTATCGGAATATGATTTATATTATTCTGTAACACATTTTCTGAGATGAAAGCTCAATGGACTTGAAACTTGTATGGAATTACACTATTTTATGCTTGATTTTTATAAAATAGAAACTCAAATGATTAAGTAAGATCCCGGAATATAATTAATATTATTTTTAAACGTAATTTTCTTCTTCGTGGATCAACGATGCAATGACAAGTGGGAAGATTCAGACATGGCAACACATGATATGGACAACCATGTGATTCTGGTTTGGATTGAGGTGGACAAGTGCTGGAGTTAAATTATCCTGACCACCTAGCAAGTTGAATAATTCTCTTCTCTTACCCTTTTTTAATGTTTGTTTTGAACAAGTTTTCGAGATTAGCTGTGATTATTCTGTCATTCTACAGTCATCAAGAATAAATTAGCTCTAACCGAGGATTGAAACACAAATATCAAGGACTTTTGCACAGTGTGTTGCGAATTAATGGGGAGTATGAAAAGATGAACAGCCTTGAGATTTCCACACCCGGAGAAGATAATGATATTTCTGCTACAAATATTCCAAGAATCCTCAAGAGAATTTTGTGGGCATGGGAGATAAAAAGAAAAAGAAAAGAAAAGGTGACCGAAATACATTTAAAAGATTCTTTTAATTAATTATCACAAGCAAAAACTCTCCTGGGTTTTGTGCATGGTCAAATTTGCAGGTCCCGTAATGGTTTTATGCGTGAAAATGTCAATAAAATGCACGATTGAGATTGACATGATCCACTTAACTGTTCTGGACAATGTCTTTTTTTCTTAAACCTGTGATGAAACAGGGGATGCAACATCTTCATCAGCTAGTAATCACCATAGCTCCATGGACCATAACTCTCCATTGATAAGTTAAGGAGTACAAGATAAGATCGGGAAAGGATTCCATGGCTGCTAGATATCCTTCAACTAGCCCACCACACGCAGCTCCGGGAAGATTATTTTGCAGTAGGTCGAGGCACAAAAGCAGGAAAAAGGCATGCAAAGTTGAATTGCGGTGGCTGATAATTGATATAGGTAGCTAGGGTTCGTACGTGTAGGGCATGGTTGATATGAGCATAGATCTAAACCTAACCCTAGCACTAGAATGCTCATAAAAGGAAAAAAGTTGGAATGTGCCCGGTTGGTTTTATAGGGAAAATCAATCAGCTCGGGATAATAATGTAACGGGTGACAATAATATAATGTTTTTATAGAGAAAAATCAATCAGCTCAAGATAATAATGTGATGGGTGACAATAATACATAGAACTATATCGAATTATTGATGCAAAGAGTAGACAATTTGCCTAATTACAGTGATGTGGCTGCTCCAGAAATTCGAAAGCCAAACACTGTACAAACATTTGTTTTTTTTTATTTAAATTGGGTTATATGATCTAACTTGCATGTATTTCGATTGTTACGGAATCATCTCACCTAAAAACTTTAAGCTAGTAGATGAGACTTCAGAATATGATTTATATTATTCTCCAACACCCTCCATAAAGTGAAAACTTTTTGGACTTGAAACTTGCACACAAACTCACTCCTACACCGTGCTTGATTTTTATCAAAATAAATTCAAACTCGTGATCATTGGATTAACAAGGTTCTGATACCAATTTCACGAGTTCTAAAATTAATGTGAGAAAATATACAAACTAGATGTAGAGTAAATGAGCATATAACTCGAATCTAAAATCATACACAAGAAAAACAAACCATTTGGTCCAAAATATCTACCTTTGGACTCTCTAGATGGTTTTGTACAATACATTTGTTCCGTTTCATTAATGTCCTTGTGCTCCGCGATTTAATTTTGTGTACCCCATGAACCTAGCTGTAAAGCTATGGCGAGGTTTCATATGACTTTATTATTTATTTTGTACTGTGGTGAGTGTCAATTAATATTTCTTGTATTTTTTATTTAATTCCAATGCCGGAAATTTAAAGTATCAATTAATTGGGATTTTTTTTTCTTTTTACCATTTTAGTTTCTCTTTCTTCCTTTGTGACTCAATAATTGTATACATATATATGATTGAGATCAACTTATATTCACAGGAGAGTTTCTATTTCACATCTTCCTTTATCATCAAAAGACGGGGAAAAAGCATCTTCCTTTTGGGGTTTTCTAATTATTTTTAAGTTAATTTACTGGATTTTCTTACTAAAAAAAATATATAATTTGCTTTTGGTTCGTACAACAGAAATAGATAAAATTTCTAGTTTTTATAATAATATTTTAAAGTATTTTATGGAATTTCATACCGAGAAAAATGCAAATGTAAGAGGAGATTTATAAATGAAATTCATTTATTCATGCATGAGATATGCATAAAAATCTTAATTTCTTTCAGTTTTTTTCTTATATAATAATGTCATGTAAAGTTAGTATTACTACTTTTTTTTAAAATGAGAGAAAACAATACCCCTTCAGAAAAATATATTTTATAGATCCGGATAAACGAGTAAAACTTTAGCTATCACATATTTTTACAAAAGATACATGTTTTCGACTCGAATTCGAGACTTGTTATGCAGATCACGGATCATCTTCCATTACTAGTTTTTGTTATTCTATGATTCATTAATTGGTTATTTATTAACTTCATTTTTTTACCCTAAATGGTTCGTTTAATGTAATTATACTATGCACATCTAAACGACTATATAATTTTGATTTTATATACAAGAAAGTAAATAAAAAAATTAGCTGCTAAGAAAATATGTCCAATCTTTATCAGCATTAGAAGAAGAAAAAAAGTCGAATTCTAAGAAGATTCCCACAGCAAAAGGGAATAATCCACTTTCGAAAATTGCTCATAGTCGTTTTCTTAATTGATGTGGGAAAAATAGGCTGTCCACTTCCCAAAGATAAGCATGATATATATATATATATATATATATATATATATATATATATATATATATATATATATATATATATATATATATATATATATATATCATACTAGGGATGAAATTGAACTAAAAACGAAGTATATTTTTATTATTAGTATTAAAAATAGTATGATCCAGTAAACTGCTAATTTAATTTTTAACTAGATCTAGTAGTAAATTAAAATAGATTGGAAGTTGATTTGGTATGATTTAAATAATATAGTATATTCAATTTAATAAAAAAAATTTTCTAATAAAAAGTAGTCGTGAAAAAGGGTAATTTGGAAGTAACAAACTTTGAGGTGAGGGATAGGTGGGGACCATCATGAGATGAGAATCTAGGTAACGTGGCAGAATCACATGGTAGTGGGCCAACATGAGAGTTGAAGGTGTCAGTGGTCAGGACTACTCTCCTGTTTTCAATGTTTCTTTTATTTTTCTCTGCTTTATTTTGATTTTTTTTTTTAATTTTGGAAAATAAAAAACGAAAGAAATAAAAAGCCAAAATTACCATAACGCCATCCCTGACTCCACGTTTCCACTCCGTTACATAAACACTTCTCTCCAGCAAATAAACGGCCTAGCATGATCCACCTTCAAATCTTTTCCAACATTTATCTCCACTTTGGAAACTGAATAATCAATAATTTATTTCGGTTTAAGTTTTAGATTTTTTTTAATTTGATTAAAATCCAAGTAATCCGATCAAATTTAACCTTATATTTTTTAAAAAAATAATATTATTTTAAATTACCCAGATCAATCTATTAAACCTATAATAATGATTTAATTATGTTCGAAAATCATAAATTAGGATTTTAAAGGATGATTGGACGGAGCAGCGGCATTCCATCGCCCATAGGGAACAAGCAAACATTGCTTGAAAGAGAAAGATCAAAAGACGGCACGTTACGCAAACGCCGTCAGCTTCGCAACCTAAATTTCCGTATCTTTGAGAAGTGGGCCCCACAAGAGGAGGAGCAGGGGAGGGGACTAGGGGGAGGGGTGGTGGTGTGTGGTGGTCCAAAATTCGATGCCGACGTCTGAATCCTTCACCCTTCGATCTAATCTTTCCACTTATCTTGTGGGCCCCTTTGCGAAAACTAAAAAACATCCAGAGCATGGGACATGTAGCCTTCCTAGTCATCATGTCTTTGACGTGAAAGTGCACTTGCCTTAGCAGAGAGCCACGTGGAGGATGAAGTGACACTAAGCTTTCAGTGACTGGACTTTGACGATCACTTGCTGTGCTGCTGTGTTCGGTCCAAAAGTTGACCATTGATACTCTTCATGTGGTCATGTAGTGAAAGTTGGGTCTTCCCCCACTCGGTTCAGGTGGGCGTGGGTGATTTTCTTTTTCTTTTTTGGAATACGACACAGTATTTTATTGATTCTTCTATTTTTTCTTCTTCTTTTTCTCTATTTCTTTTTAAGTTTCTATACTCATCTAAATAAAATAAATGCTTTTACCCATCCAATAAAAATAAAAGAGCTGAATCTTATTTTATTTTTAATCATGAAATATTAAAATGAATAATTTATACGAGCAATACTTATATACACAACTCGATAGATATTAAAAGTATCAAACTATTGATCAATATTAGTTTTTTTTATTGCCTTCTAGATCTTTTACTTCCTACTTTAAACATTTTAAGGGCTAATTTACTTCTGGTATGTGAAATTATTTTTAGTAGAATTAAAATTGATTTCTTTATCTCATTATATAGATTTATTGTATCTAATAATAAGTTAGCTTGAATCCATGTATTAAGAGATCTATTTTATATACATGTTTTCCTTTTGTCTCGTAATTTCTTTTTGTTTTAATATTTTATATTCTATTTATTCCTTTTGCATTAACTTTATAGAAAATTATCCAAACAAATCCATGCCTATTGACCCTGAAAAAATAAATCTTAATCAGAAAAAAAGTGTTCTCCTAATTGTTAACTAATCAAAAGGGAAGGAATCGAAAAAAGAAGCCCAACAAAAGTAGTAGTAGTAGTAGTAATAAAAATAATAATAATAATAAAAAAAAAGAAGCATGTAACCACGCGCTGTCGAAGAGGGTGACGAAGCAGGAGTTCCCATTCGTGGGTTTGCTGTGAGCAAAACACGAAGAGGAAAGAGTAGTAATATTTTGAAAGCGTACGGCCACCTGGACTGTGTAAGCGTATGTATATAATCATCACACGAGTGTGTGCACACAGTAACCCGTCACCACCTCCATCTTTTTGAGAGTTGCGGTGCTCCCACGACTCTTTCTTTCACAAACTTTGATAATTATATAAAAATATACTCCTCCTCCATCCCGCTTATCTAATTTCAAAGCAAGGACTTTACCACCTTTTATATATTTATTTTTTAATTGTATTTTTGATATTTTGGTGTTTGACTTTTCGATTTTAAGAGGGCAGTGGAGTGGAATAATTGCTTCGTGAATAGGTTTTCCGAGTCCACTCAGCACTTGCTCTGAAATTAGGGGGTGATTTTGAGTTAATTCTTCACAATTGCTCTATTTTTTATACGACTGTGTTTATATATATATATATATATATATATATATATATATATATATATATATATATATTTTGAGTTAGTTTTTTATTAAATGAGATGATTTTCTTAATAAAAACAGAGACCGGTTTATGGCCGGTAAGGGCTATCTTTTCATCTTTGCTGGAAACCGAAATTTGAACTTTAGATTAGGTTTTTAATAGCAAATTTTCTCATGAATTTACTAACTTAAGATGAATATAATGTTTGTGCCATGTTTCAATAATTTATATTTGATGCAAAATCTAAACTTTTACTAAAACAATAAATTAATTTAATTAATTACTAAAGATAGAAAGGAAAGAGAAGAATAAATTTACCATCACTTTCAGAAACCCAAAAATAAAATAATAAAATAAAATAAAAGGACAGAGAAAAATAATGCCATCTCCATTGTTCCTTATCCCTTCCACTTCCAGCCCCTTCTTGTTCTCTCATTGGGCCTCTCCTCCATCACACTAGCTACCTATCATTTCTTCACGAGCTTCTCTCTCTTTCTTTTTCAACCCAGAGCAAATAAACTAATAATTCATCTCCAATGTCACCACCAGAACACCAGGCTATGAAATGAAACCATAAAGAAACCCTCCCTCTCTGTCTTGAATCCTTTTCTTTAGCAGTCAAGAAAAAAACACCTAAAATGAAGAGAGAGCATCAAGAAACCATTGGTGGTGCTGGGAGTTCTAATGGCAACAAAGCTGAATCTTCTTCTTCATCAATGGCAACCGGGAAAGGAAAATTATGGGTCGAAGACGATCAAGATGCAGGTGGCATGGATGAGTTACTCGCTGTTCTGGGTTACAAAATCAAGTCTTCGGAAATGGCTGATGTAGCTCAAAAACTTGAACAGCTGGAGATGGTTTTGGGTTCGGAGGATGGATTTTCTCATCTTGCCTCTGATACTGTCCATTACAACCCTTCAGATCTCTCTGGTTGGGTTCAAAACATGCTTTCTGAGTTCAACAATCTACCTTCTACTGATCTTGATTCATCTATTCTTCTTTCCAATAATCAAGATTCACAACCTTCCACAATCACTTCCTTAGATTTCTCCAATAATTCTCAATCTAAAGTGTTTGTTGACGACTCTGAATATGATCTCAGAGCGATTCCTGGCGTAGCTGCCTATCCTCAAAAAGAATTCGATAAGAGCAACGACAGGAAGCGAATGAAGCTCACCCCAGATGGGTCCAGTACCGCGCCGGCGCTAGCTGTGAATTCCTTACAATCTTCCAACTCGTCTTGCTCTCCCTCTTCATCTCAACAAGCAATAATGGCAGTTTCAGGTACTTTATCAGAGCCAACGAGACCTGTAGTCCTGATTGACTCGCAGGAAACTGGAGTCCATCTTGTCCATACCCTATTGGCTTGTGCAGAGGCAATACAGCAAGAAAATCTTAAATTTGCCGATGCCCTTTTTAAGCTTATTGGGCCACTTGCATCATCTCAGGCTGGTGCTATGAGAAAAGTTGCCAGATACTTCGCTGAAGCTCTGGCACGTCGAATTTACAAGATCTTCCCTCAAGATTACTGTCTTGACTCTTCATATTCAGACACGTTAGAGATGCATTTCTACGAGACCTGCCCTTATATCAAATTCGCACATTTTACTGCCAATCAAGCCATTCTTGAAGCTTTCGCGAATGCAAGTCGAGTCCACGTTATCGATTTTGGCTTAAAACAAGGAATGCAATGGCCGGCGTTGATTCAAGCGCTTGCATTAAGGCCTGGTGGCCCGCCAGCATTTCGGCTGACGGGAATTGGACCACCGCAGCCTGATAATACTGATGCCTTGCAGCAAGTGGGGTGGAAGCTAGCACAATTGGCTCAAACTATTGGGGTGAAATTCGAGTTTCGTGGGTTCGTAGCAAATTCTTTGGCAGATCTTGAGGCGGAGATACTTGACCTCCGACCTCCAGAGGTGGAGGCAGTGGCTGTTAACTCAGTTTTTGAGTTGCATCGCTTGTTGGATCGGCCAGGTGACATCGACAAGGTTCTTGGGTCTATCAAGGCCATGAGGCCGAAAATCGTGACGATTGTTGAGCAGGAAGCAAACCACAACGGTCCGGTTTTTCTAGACCGGTTCAATGAGGCCTTGCATTACTATTCAAGCTTGTTCGACTCGCTCGAAGGGTCCGGGTTGACCCCACCGAGTCAGGACCTGGTTATGTCCGAGCTGTACTTAGGGAGGCAGATATGCAATGTGGTGGCCTGCGAAGGGGCTGACCGAGTTGAGCGACATGAAACTTTGGCTCAGTGGAGAACTCGGTTTGATTCTGCTGGGTTCGACCCGGTTCATCTCGGGTCGAATGCCTTTAAACAAGCTAGTATGTTGCTGGCCCTCTTCGCTGGGGGTGATGGGTACAGGGTAGAGGAGAACAATGGGTGTCTCATGCTTGGGTGGCATACTAGGCCACTAATTGCCACCTCCGCATGGCGGCCTGCCGCCGGTGATTCACAGTTACCGAGTCAATGAAAACTCAGGCAGGAACCCATGTGGATTTATTGGAGTGAAACGGTTGTGAGTTGATGAGGGTGCGAGTGAGACTTTAGACTTGAGAGCTTTAGAGGGAAAAGTGAGAACCCGACACCTCTTGGTTAATTATTTTTTTCTTTTATTTAATTTCCTTTGAAGACCTTTTCCATGTAATTTCTTAGAGATGTGTATCTATTTGTTAACCTTTGAATAAATTGGGTACTTCTTTTTATATAATAGGATGTCGGAAACAAAATTCTCAATTTGATCCCTTTATCTTATCTACTTTTGCTGGGATGCCCTCGATTCCTTCCGGCCTGCATTTTTTTTGGAGCTAGCTTCAGATTTTTTTAGCTTTGAAACGTAGGAGTCATGGAAAGGATCCCTTCTCAATGCACTAGCTATTCATTCATGACTGTTAGGTGCGTGTGAGAGAGATAGATCAGAGTGATCCTGAGCCGTTCGATTTAGTCAATTGATTTTTTTTATTATCTAATTATAATTGTATTAGTGGTATTTTTTGCAATCTATGTAATAAATCATTAAAATTGTTTGATAAATATACCAGCCATATCTTTGAAATAATAATAATAATAAAACTCTAAACATTAATAATTAGTCCTTAGTGGAACAAGGGAGTCGTATCGCCATGACATTCTGAATTTGCCACTAATAAAAGATAAATAAATACTCTACCATTTATATTTTTATTTTTCAAGGCTGAGGCCTATTTATATAAAAAATTATAAATATTACATATCAATATCATGATTAAGGATATTTATTCTCTTATTTTATTTTTGAATTTCAAACCCTTTAAATCAATTAAGTAGAAAAAATATTTATTCATCTAATTAAGTCGATTTGAGAGAGAGATGCATTTTTAAAATTACAAAAACAATTTGTTCTTGTTTCTATTTTTTTTTTTTTGTGTGTGTGTAATGCTGCCAAGTTTTTCTTCCAATGAAATCGATTTCAGTCAGTTGGTGTTACGTGAAGGGGTATTTTTTTTTTCCTTCATTAATATATGAAGGCGACATGAAGAATTACAAATTTTCTAAATGGATCTTTCGTATTCACAGCCACGGTCTGTAGACGGCACGTCAACCCAATATGCATATAAATTGACTCTTGATGTCTAGAATTCTCGATTGAATTTGATCCTTAATTATAGGATGCAAATGGAGTTTCGTTGAAAATTGAGTCGAGATTGAAGATTTTCTATCTGGATAAAGGTAAGTCTTAGTCTTTATTATATGAATATTGTATTAAAAAAACTAAAAACGAACATAATAAATTCATAAAATTGTAATTTCCCTTCGATACAATGTTTTATTCATTTTAATATATAGTTTGGACTAGGGTTTCTCCGAAGCTTCCCTATGTTGTGGATTGAATTAGATAAAACATAGTCAAACAAAAACTATTGGGATACGTTCTTGACTTCTTGGGTGGATACTAATCACTAACTCTCTCCTCTCTTTCTTTTTATTCATGCAAGAGCCAGTTCACAGGAGAATAATTAGAATTTATTATTAGATGGGGACTCTACGAGAATAATAAACTTGTAAGTTCAGTTGGTAGACGAGTTTGCTGTAAATAACATTGTTCAATCGGCATGATGAGTTGACAAACTCGGTCAATTCAAAATCTAAACTGGTTTGATTTGAAGGATTTTTTGTTTCAGTTTTTTTTAGTCATCAATATTCTGAGTAGACATTTCTCAGCATGGATTTATTAGAAATCGTGCTCCCATAACATATATATATATGTCACCCTCACGCAAACCCTAAAACCCAAGCAGGAAGGCTCCCTTGCCGCGATGACTGTTTGAGAATGTGATTGAAATTATTTTTAAAAATAATTTTTGTTCAGAAATACATTAAAATGATATATTTTTATTTTTTAAAAATTATTTTTGACATCAACACATCAAAATAATTAAAAAACACTATTTTTTTTAATTTAAAATAAAAAATAAAAATAATTTTTTCTTAAATTTTTTTAAAAACACTTTTGAAACGCAGTACCAAACACGTCCTTCACCATCCCTATCAAGGTGGATTAAGTGGTATGAAAAACATGTTCCAGGTGTTCTTTATGCTATGAAGTCTCCAATAAGGCACATGAAACTAGGGTTAGATCTGAAATAAAAAAGCTAAAGATGCGATTCGGTGTATCGCTAAGCATCGAATGCATGTAATCCCTGGCTTAATTATGAAGATGGGAAAAAGCAGCTGGAGTTGGTGTTAAGGTTATCCGATAATCAATAATTATGGACAGCAGTAGGGGGAAAGCTATCGTTAAAATGAGTAAGGAGGAGGGAAAATAACAGATCCTAGGGTTTTGGGGTTAGGTTTATCATGCTTTAAAGATGTGTAGGGACAAGCTTAAGTCGATCCAAAATAATTAAAAATCCACTATATGATATTAATAATACTTCGTTTGGTATAACTATGGTTTTATTTGTTGATTATAGAAGATTAAATAATTATTTTGATATGGGTTTTTGTACAAATAACTCATTTACCATGAGAATGCAATGAGAGTGTAATAGAAAACATGTTTGTTAAACTCGACCCCATTTGATAGATTAATTTTTAAATCTTGATTTAGATCTTAATTTAAATTTAATTTTTAGTCTAACATGATAAGAAATTAACTCCCGTAAAACTTATTTGAATTTTTAATGACACCCAATTAAATTTAAGCAATTATATTTTATTAAAATTACCTGACTCGACGATTCAATGATACAATTTTTCTCAAAGGATAGTTTACAAAAATGCTCTAATAACTATAGTTAACTATAGTTTGAATAGATAAAATTTATGATTTAGCCATTGTAACTTGGAATAAAATTTATGATCAAATCGAGTTGCTCTCAGGAAAAATATATTAAACACCAAATATTTGTTAAAAAGAGAGATTAATTTAAAGAACCCACATTTTTTAAATATGGCAGTCCCTTTTCATGGTAGCTATAGGGCAGTGCGCATAGATTCTTTGTATTATTGATGTAGGTAAGATCTTGCTATAGCCAATCACATACCAAAAATCCAATATATATTAACTATACAGTAGATGGTTTAGTGGCACGATATTAAAACTACTAAGCGATTTATTCTTGTTGTGGTCTCAGGTTTGAGCTCTGTGATTATTAATATGATAATCACTGGAGATTTATATGATCATTAACTTTCAAAAATTTTTGAAAATTAATCAAGATACACATAAGTTGACTTATATACTCATATTATTTTTAAAAATCCAATATATTCTTTCTCGTTAGACTGTAACTTTATATTATTGACATGACTTCTTTCCAGCATTTCTTAATTTTTTATTTCGTATTTATAACTACGTAAAGCAAATTAATGCTATTAGAATCCCACGTGGCTTATTTTATTTAACTTTTAAGGCCGAAATTAGCGTGGACCTTGACCTGGCAAGCACCAACTCAGGGCAATGTGTTGTCAAGACAAGATGATATTATCATCGTCTTTAAGTTTTGCTTTTGTCAAAGGTGTTTTAAGTAGTTTACTTAATAATCAAGTCCATGTAACCTTTATCAAAGCTTCGCTTTCTTCGACAAGAGAAGTTAATTACCAAAAACATGTTAGAAAAAACCCAGTCTATTTATAGATTTAAAGTATAATTTAAACTAGATTTATAGTAAACTTCTTTATTTTAAAAAAACAATGCTATTCGGAATTTTTTTAAAGATAAAGTTAACTTGTAAAACCTATAAGTCAATTCTTGAATTTTACATCTATGAAAAGGAAAAGTAATCAAAATATTAATTAGCATTGCATGTGTAGAAAATATTAGAAAATTATATAAATTTTTAGACGGGATGCTTTATTTATAGAAAAATCTCAAGACTAAAGAAGAAACCTAGAACCATTTGACTTGCCAATTAAATATATTTGACACAAAAAGTTACCATCCCATATTTTCATCCGGAGAAATCAAATGGCTAAAGACCATTTGCCAAACTTTCAATCATTGGTGATTTCTAGCACCATTAAGACGAAGCCAAGTCAACATGAGATAACCTTTTCGCATTGAAGCCTTTGACAGCATGATTAGATAATGGGAAATCGTACTCGCACTAGCCATTCTCAACTTTTATCTAAACCTAACCCTACACAACTCTTATTTAATTGTGCATGGGGTCCATATATCTCTTAAAAAAACAAGATCAGCAAACAAATTCATGGTGTTGGGAGTTTGATCTCGACAACCTCCACCAACAAGCACTCCTCCACCTCCTAGGACCACCACAGGGCCCCCCTCGTCGCCTGAAACCACCTTTACACCTCCGCACATCATCGAGTGCCGTTGCTTTTCAAATACTTACTCGTAAAACCTTCCCTTCCAGTGCTGAGTACAACACTTTTCACCAATCCCTGCTGAGAATGCTGCCCACCTTGATCAAAAGATGGGATTGGGTTTAACCTAAATACGAATCCTCCTCTACTGTTGGAAAGCTCGCAATCATTACTACTAATCCACGAGGCTCTAAACATGCCGTGCCATGTAGGAATCTATGATTAATCAACAGCAAAGGAAATGGGGATGGTGGCTGATTACGACCCTTGCAACTCTTTGATGGCGCGAGAGTTTGGATTGGACAATTAACAGCTACTGGTCAAATACTACTGCTTCCATGGCGACGATGAGCAGATAGAATCGTGTGGAATGCGACTCTTTCCGGCATCAATTGTTTAAAAATCGATCAGCCTTGCACGTGTGTTTAAACAACACACGTGTATGGTGCGAGGTCTCCAAGGAGTATGATGACAAAAATTTTGCGATCTGCATAATAAATCTCGAGCTTGAGTTAGGATATGTATGTTTTATAAAAAATTAAGACAACCGGAATTTTATTCGTTTATCTAAACTTATAAAATATATTTTTCAAGACATGAAATTTCATAGCATAAAAAAAAGTAATTTGGTGTGAGTGCTTTAAGAGCTATTAGTGCTAGTGTATGTATCTTTAAAAGCTTGTTCATTGTTGATAAAAAAATATTATAATATATGCTCGCAAAACTATATATATATATATATATATATATATATAACTATCTTCGTTACTCCCTTGAAGTTAGTGGGAGCTTGGAAACAGCCATTGCTAAGAAAATAAATCTACAGAATAGGTCTGTCTTTCAAGCTTTTTTAATCGAAGAGGAAGAAAAACAAGAGCTGGCCCAATTGACTCCAGCTTCTTAATTATACCCATGAAGATTGTTTTTTTTTTTTTGTTTTTAAATAAGATCTAACTCTAGGTTTTCACCAAGCTCTTCAAATTGTTAATCAAACCTCAAGAGAAACACGTCAATCTCTCGTTGATAATTGGTCTAGTAAAATTAGATAAAAATTTATTTATTATAGTTATTAAAGCTGAGGGACCACGAATCTAAATAACAAATAATATTAAGCCTTATTTTCTTGCAAACATAGTGACTGATTTGCACGGAGAAAAGATTTTTATATTTATTATTATTATTTGATTCATAAAATGAAAAAAATAAATAGATCATTTCATGTTGCCTTATAAGAAGATTCCAATAAGTTTTTCAGTTAAACTTGCTTTAGACTGAGTCGATCGAGTCGTGATAGACTTGTCAAATTAATCATGTTATATTAGTTCAATTCACACACGATTTAATTTGAAACTCGGATAAAACACAACCTAAGACCTCTAAGTTGACCCACACAATTTAATGATATAGAAAAAAAAATTATTCTTATTTTAAAGTTCCTAGAGATTTTTTAATATTTGTAATGATTGTTTTCTATTTTTATTAAATCAGTGATCGATAGGAATAAGAGAAGGATATATTATAGAAGCAAATTATTTTGTTTCATCAAAATTAAAAATATAAATATCTTTTTTATATAAAAAAAATTACCATATAAATAAATATATAAAAAAACTTCAATGGCTCCTTATCCATGTCTTGCCTAATTTATAATCAATTTTATTAAATTCTTGAAATCACAATTAATATATTTTTCGTTGCTTGAAAATACGGCTGTATTTTTCTCGCATCATATATCTTTTTGGTCCAACCTAATAGAATAAACGACCACTAAGAGCAGCAAAAAAAGAAGAAAAAGAGAGTCAATATAAAAACCATAAAAATAGATTATTCGAATAATAAAAAGAGAAAAAAAAAGCTTTCAATACGTGGCAGCATTGTCTTTAGTATATGCCCTAGAGAAGAATAAAAGATATAAATTAGGGTATCGATCGCTCTAGAGCTCACACCTGGCCACAAATCATAATCACTGACATTTATTACAAGCTTATTATTAATTGCAAGCTAAAATCAATTACTTCTCACATGGAAAATGAATTAATTTATTTTTATTTTTATTTATTTTTATTTTTATTTTTATTTCAAGGACTTGTTGACCCATGCCTTCCAGCCAGATGTTTTTTTTGCTTTGATCTCGGACCTCACCCCTGTCGTTTCTTGCTGCAACTGTTTCTTGCACAGCATAAAATTCCTTCCCTCGTAAGAACCTATTGCTTCCCGTGGATTCAACGCTGAATGAAAAGAGCACCGAAGAACTATATATTATAATGATATATATATATATATATAATTAGACCCTACCCATTAGCTTGCTAACCTGATTTAATTTAAATAATAGTAATAAATTATTGGCAAATAAATGAAATTAAACCCATAAAAAACGAAACTATAAGGGTGATGAATATATGTTACTGCCGGAGCTATAGTTATCATAGATTTATTGGTCAACCCAAAAAGACATAGATTTAATTGTTTTTAAAAAGAAGAAGTTATTGAATTTATGTCGATACATTCGACTGTTTGGAGGTGTGGTTGAGATTATTTTTGAAAATACTTGTTGTTTAGAAATATATTAAAATGATAATATTTTATTTTTTAAAAATTATTTTTTACACCAGCACATCAAAATTATCTAAAATATTAACTTCTTTTGATTTAAAGTAAAAAAAATACATTAAAATGATAATGTTAATAATTTCTTTTAAAAAATACTTTTGAAACGCAGTGTCAAGCATAATATTAATAATAAAAATATAAAAGAACAATTCCCTCCAGATAAAACTATCTAATTATAATGTAGGTGAAATGATTTATTTATTTATTTTGGAGTGATAAAATTTTAAAGAAAGGGCAAGTGAAAATACCATCTGAAGCTGCATTTACAGAGTACAGAAGGAAGTTGCGGGCATCGAAGCCAAGAACTGGTAGCCGGCCTTCACGAGCATACATCTTTAGAGCAATGTCAATGACCACAGAAACACGATCGTCCCCATTAATCACAGCCTTTACAGGCCCTGCACTGCCAGGAAAATTGATACTTATCAAGAATCTATTCTCTTTGCCATCGCCTTTCTTCTTGTTCTTCTTCTGCTTCTGCACCAACATTTTCTGGCTCGCATTTCTCTTCTGTTTTTCCATTTCTTGATCAGCCTTTCTGTGATTTAGGGTTCTGTAATTTAGGGTTGCATTTTCCTTCAAATGTTTTTATAAGCATCGAAAGTGCTTCGCTATGGCGGTTGCTTTACGTGAATCTGTTTTTGTGGGGTTTTGCAGGCTGCTAGGGTTGCATTTTCCTCTCTTTTCTATGAAACAAATCAAAGAAGTCACACGATGAGTACTCCTGTTGGTAATACTTTATTGTACTTTATTTTCATTATGATAATATAAATGATAAGAGAAAGAATCGGAATTAGGAATAAAAAATAATAGGGGAAGAATATGCAAAAAAGGACAAGAAATTAAATTAAATTAAATTAGAGGATCAAGCAAAAATAAAACGTTATTAAAAGAGATCCAATAGCACGTTAATGAAAAAAATAATTAATTCATTAAGAATCCATGACCAAGAAGAAAACGATATAATTGACTAATATTATTTTTCACTTTAGTTTTTTTGTAGCTATATAAATGTTCATTTTTTATGAATCACTGTGAGCTGGAGAAGTTTTTTTTTTTAAATTCAATTCGATACTTAAATTTTTTATATATATAATTGAGCTTTTTTGAGTTCAAATTAGCATCTAATTGTATATTTTTTATAATACAAGGTTGAATTGAAAGATGAATGACAAAGTGAAAAACACGGATAAAATAAGTGACAACTTTCAAATTTGGTTGAAAAGTATATTTGAGTCCCCCATCTTTTTTAATTCATAGGTGATTGATCACTTTAATTTTAGAAAATAATAATTTAAGTGCCAAACTTTATTTTCATTTATTTTTAGGTGAAAAGAGAGAAAAAGGCTCACTAGATTCTAACTAATAGAGAAAGTTTTAACCTCTAATTTTTATTTTAATATTTTTGATGTGCTGGTATAAAAAGAAATATTTTTTTTTAATAAAATTAATGCATAGACACCACAATTCTAATCACACAAATTTATTTAATTTATGTAGCCCAGTGGATGTTGCAGAATTAGTAACTTGGCCTCTTCTGATTAATGTCCAAGTAGATAGATGCAAAAGAGATACAAATTTGTTTAGTCGAAAATACACAGACAAATAAAATAAAATAAAATAAATATATATTTAAAACAGTTTAAAATACATTTTTTTAAAGTGAATTTGTGTATATTCAATATAAAAAAATACATCATTTTTATTTTATTTGTCTTTAAAGTGAATTTGTGTACATTCAATATAAAAAATACATCATTTTTATTTTATTTGTCTGTATATAAAACAGTTTAAAATACATTTTTTTAAAGTGAATTTGTGTACATTCAACATAAAAAATACATCATTTTTATTTTATTTGTCCGTATATAAAACAGTTTAAAATACAATTTTTTAAAGTGAATTTGTGTACATTCAACATAAAAAATACATCATTTTATATCCTGATCGTTTTTTATTTTATTTTATTTTCTCAAAACAATAACCAAACACCTGGAGATTTGAGTATGGCATTGTCGTTTTGGCGCATTTTGTGTAAAAATAACGGGGAAAGTTCTCTGCAATCAACTACTGAAAATAATGGAATCACTTCAGGCTAACTACGCATCGGTGAAATGAGATATTAAAGCAGAGACAGGTTCAAGCATTCCTTCACTTTTATTCTTGAATACTTTCAGATACTTTTCCATTTGAGCTACTTGCTCGAGTTAAAGAAGTTCATACTAGGATTTTTAGAAGACCAAACTGAACAGTGTACCTCAGACTAAACAATCAGCAGGTTATTTTCTGTCAGTCCCTCGCCAATGGTAGGATATTCAGGAGACAGCTGCCACTCTCCATCCACCAAGAATTTGATTTCATACCTTCAACAATGAAAAAACTAAGGGGGTCAGGACACACGAAGAAAACAGAAGACAACTTAATAACAAAATAGAATTCGGCTGCTCAGTAGAGTCGCACCTTCCAGGTCTAAGCATTAATGTTGCCGAGAACTTGGTAAAAGAACCATCATACTCTGGTGACAAGTGCTCCCCTTGACTCCAACCATCAAAGGATCCCATCACTTGTACACTCTGAAAATAGATGAATCTTCATGAGAGGATGCTATACCTCCACCAAATTCCTTTACATTACTCGAAAATATTTTGAAATCAAAATTTCTCAGTACAATTTCTTAGGAATATGAAGGTGGTTTTCTTGCATTCTTACCTCTGCCATGCCGCACCAGAACAAGGATACCTCCTTGGATTGTGCGACATCCACATCCTTTACTTGTTCCTTCAATTTTTTTTGGAGAGCTTTACAGCAACACAAACGCCAGTTGAACTTTTGTGAGGAAAATGATGGAAAAGCCTCAGTAAAGCAAAAGAATCAAAAGAAATAGCAGAACTACATTCATAGTATTAAAAAAAACAGCTAAGATGGTTATTTTTGAGATGTAATTATAAGCTGGTTCACATTGCTAAGCAACACAATAAAGTTGACCTAAAAACAAGCATGCACCTAGCACCATGTGTTCAAGCCACTAGAAACTGAGGGAAATTATAAAAGGAAAACCTTTAAATTTTTAAGATTTGCATTTTGACCTTGCCTGCAAGACTACTGCACTGCACTTGTCATGCATTTGGGAGAAGCCACAAAATTTACTTGTTCAAAGTGACTAAAAATTACCATCATAAAGACATGCATGCAAAAAGCTGAGTACCTTTTAGGCGTGAATGCAGGTGAGATTGTATGTATTTCCCGTTTATCTTTCTTGACCCATCTGGAATTTCATATTGAGCTATTTCTTCTGCCAGCATGACCAAAGCCTGCCTATCAAAAGAAAAAATTAGAGTACTTCTAGATTTGGTTTACAACACCAAGATATGGAAAAGGTAAATGGAGCCATTTTATGATTTACAATATCTGATTCATGAAGGGAGCTTGTGCAACTAGTTCCGCCTAAATCCCAATCAACAAAACTTTTCAACAAATTAGATGCTTTGATTTGTATTCAGCAAAATGCAGACAATTATGGTTCTGCAAATATAAACAACCAAACTACTAAAATAAGCCCATGTTCCAAAGTCCACAAAAGAAGATCCTAAAGAACTCCCACTTGAATTACTAACAGAATACGTGTATAATAGCGCTTTGGAGCAATAATGTCCATAGAGGCTTAGATTAGTCGCACACTATACATAATGCTAACCCAAGACTAGGCCATATCCCTAACCACTGATTGTTGAATTGCCTGGAAAAGAGCCATCCATACAAGAGTGGTTTGAGGGGACATTTATGTCAATCCACAGTTCGAGGAGGACAACACTTTTTTATTACTGGGGGACACTGACTCATGCTATACATGGTAATAAAACATCAGCAGTTCTTCAATAAGCTTCAGATGAAGAAAAAGGAGACATTTCTCATAGGAAAAATGGGAGATTCAGAAAACGAGACAATTGTGCAAATAGTGTACTGTTAACCTGGAAATTCAAGTTCCACCACAGCAAGTTCTCTTTTGAAGTTTACCAGTGCATCCTCCATTACATGCAGCTGCAATTTTTATTTTTATTTTCCAAAAAAAAAACCAAAAAAACAAACAGAGGATGTTAGACCAAAGGCTTCATACAATGAAATTCATTTATGCAGCTTTCAGAATTCGATGAGTTGGCTCTTTCAAAATTGAGCCGCTGCATCGTAATATTTATGCTTATCATTTAATTGCCAACATCTGCCATGTAAGCACTCCAAACCAGTTAAATGCAACTGATTGTGATATTGTTTCGACGAGCAAGTCATGTAATATGAGCTTCATTAATAAAAAACTATTTTTCCTTTTCAGTTTTCTAGTTTTCCTTTTTTAGGTAAAAACTTGGAGAAAGTGTTCATTTGTTGAGTGTTGGGGCATGATAAAAAAAAGTACATGACTATTGCAACAAGAAGGCAAAGCATCAAGCAAAGTCAAAGCATGAATGTGCAATAGTCCTGATATCAGATATGAATCTTATGCAGCTAGAATGCAAGCACAACCACCAACAAAATGCATATGGAGTTTTTGTATATAACAACATCAGGTTTTCCTCCAGAACATACCCAAGTTTCCACAAATACAAACCTGTCGTTTGAGAAACCGGTTTTGCTGATTGGCTTCACTTAGTTTTTTAGTAAGGTTTTTTCTCTGAGAATCGAGCAGCAGTGCCTTCAACTGTCAAAAACTATAGAATATCAGTACACGTTTCTTTTTCAAAGGATAGACCACAGCCTAGACATTTTTTTTTTCTTATAGTGCATGTCAATTGGCCTAACTAGAGTCCACACTTGGCAATTTCATTGTTATACTATACTAAAGATTATAGCTACAACCTTAGCAGGCACATTCAATTTCAGCAGCACAAAGATTTCAGGAATGGGGTTGATGTCCAGCACAACTTGTTGAAAAGCTAACTTCCAATTTCAAATGAAGCAGAACTATAGTGAGAAATAGAACTTCACATGTAAATTGAAGAGTATGGTAAATGAGACAAAACAACAAAATAGTAATATCAATGCTCATCTCAAATATACCAACATATTTTTACCCAACCAAAGAAAGAAACATCAAAATGGAAGTCACTAATCCATTTGAGGTCAACACATAATTAAATGCTGAACATTATTAAAAACAGTTTACTCCACTCTATGTTTATGAGGATGCCAGCAAAGCAAGTGTGTGATACTTGTTTCAATGCTTCTCGTGTTTTCATTTACTTGTTGCATTGCTATGCAGCATGCAATTAAAGGTCTTCAAGGAACAGATGCCAGTCCAACCTTGAAAGATATTTGCTCTCAATTTATTTATTAATCTATTTATCTGTGGTTCAATGCATTGATCATTGAATTCTAGGGGTGTAGAAGGAGAAGGTCTCAATTGGAAGAGATTGCTAGTTGCTCCATGTCTGTTTGCTTTTTCAGCAATGACAAAACTCTGTGACTGTTATTATCATACTGTACCAAACAGATGTGAAAATGTGAGCTCACCTCATCACTGCTCAAATGGTTGATCAAGAGGCTCGTCTGGTAAATCCTCAGATGAATTCTCTTCATCAGCTGAATAGTCTTCTGGCTGTGTTGACGATGATTCCTCCAAACTAACATGCATGGTATATTTTCTCCACAATACATTGGTCATCCAATTTTTCCTAGCAGTGCCCCGATAAGAATGAGTGAACCTTAGGTTGTTTTGCTTAATGGTGCAGCCAAACACATGATAAGGAAGCTTATGGATACTTTCGACATCTAACATTCGTGAATTCCATGAAAACCATGGTACTTGTTTGCCAATGCAGAACCTATCACCAATTATACAATGCTAAGCATGGTCAGGAAGAGGTAAACTACTCTGAAAAGCATTGAACAACAGGGAAATGAGGTGGCAACTACAGAAAAAATCAAACAAAAGGGGGTGCGAACAAAAACAGTGGTAACTGGGAGAAAAACTTGAGTCCTTTTCTGCAGTTTAAAAGCAAAGAGAAGAGGTGGCTGATGAAAAACATTCTCGGCATGGCAGATCTGAAATATCCTTTATGGCAATACCCAACAGTTTCAACTTTTTGAATTGGAAGATCCTATCCACCCATAACAGCTGGCATTGTCTCCTCTATGTGCCGTATCAGCTTAAATATGCTATTGTAATCTTGCTAAGGGCATCGCAGAAAGCATCTTATCGAGAACTATGAGTCCATCATATCATGATCATAAACCCAGCTTAATTTTATGAAATCAGCTTTTTCTGAAAAGGAAAAGGTAAAACAACTCTACAAGGTTAGTCAGGAATGCTTACTTTGTAGTTCCAATCTCCATGTTAAAGGGTCCTGTGGTAAGGAAAGGGAACAGAAAGTCTAACATTAGGAGGAACTTCATTCTTCTTGAAAGATTATTAAATCATAACACAAGCAATGAAATAAATTCTGCTTCCCATTATTTAATCATACAAGAAACGATTACCTATAAAAACTTAAGATGCACGGACACACATTCATTTCTACATCTGGATATGCACCTATCCTATTTGATGAAAATCCTCAAAAACTCTATTGAACTCATCAAGACAAAACCCATTTTCATATCATGAACCCCCCGTGCTTTGGTACATTCATTGGATTCGCTCATAAACATTTGAATCCTCACGGCGCCCTTCAAAACATTTCATTAAATATAACCAATGCCCGACACAAAGAGAAGCAAAAGGGATTTCAAAACTACAATTATCCATCTTCCATAACAGAAAAGGAGCAGAAAAACCCACTTTCCAAAATCCAAGAAATGATACGTATTGCTACACCACAAAAATACTAGAATGAACTAGCAAGTCTATTTACACAGAGTTTCAAACAAAACGTATAGAGTGGAACATCAAGCGAACATAACAATAGAAACATAGTAAAAATTTGCATAAAGATTCAACCTTTCAGCAGAATAATAATGGGTTTACATTAATACATGAATGCATTGCAGTGAGTTAAGTAGAGAAAAAAAAGAGAGTGGTGGCTGCTCACGACTCACGAGTCAAAGCGGTCTTGAAGATAGAAAGCAAAATAATTTGAAGAGGCAGTCTCAAAATGTGGATTTTTGGGTGGCAGAGAGAGAAGGGAAACTATGCATCTTGACACGTGTTATTAAAAGACTAGTCCACGTTTCAGCTCAAAAAGTTTAGAGGTTTTGATTCACAAATCACTGGTTAAGTGAGTCCATTTGGATTATTTTTTTTTGTGTGTGCTTTATGGTATAGTTTTTGACATATTTAATTAGTCGTGGTTTGTTTTTGCTGCTTGAAACAATATGGTTTAAGACAAATTATTTTAAACCATTTTTTATATGTATTTTATATTATGATAGTTGATTTTTAAAAATATTTTTATTTAGAAAAAACGTCAAAATATATTTTTTATGTTAACTATTTAAAAAAATATCAGTTTAATATTTTTCAAGTAAAGATTATATTTAAAATAAATAAAAAAAATATTTAGATGATTTCAAGGCTTAGAATTTTGTTGCCTATTTTCTTTTTCAGATTGACATTCCAAAAAAAAAAAAGAACCTCCATCGTTCTTCCAAAATGATTTGAACTCGCAATATCTTTTAAAAAACATTTATTGAAATAATATCATAAAAATGAAATACATATAAAAATTAACAAACAACTACTGTTTTAAAAAAGCTAAATAAAAAAAATAGAGAGATGGAATATTAAATTAAGTATAATTTAAAACATTATTTAAAAAATACATATAAAAAGCATCATTTGTTTTCTTATAAAGAGAAAAAAAAAGAAAAAGATCAGGCGTTGCTATAAGGAAAGAGATGAGAATTTTGAAATGATTCAGGGATATCTATATCTCGATATAATTTCAATTGCTAATTAAAAGAAGGATCTTATGAATAATGAGTTAATTAGTAAATTTCATAAATCTACTTGCTGAGAATTTTCAGTCTTTTATCCAATTAGGATTATTCATTTTAAAAATTAATCTTTTATATATATATATATATTAAAAAAATGTCTTTTTTCAGACATTTAATGCTCTGCTGAATAACATAGTAAACAAGTAGACCGAGACCAAGACAATATTTGACATATTATTCACGTTTTGTACTCTAAAACCCCATAAAGAAATATAATTTAACGAAGCATGGCGACTTCCTTAGAATATGACCTTTGTGATTTGGGCATGATAATTACAAGACCTTTTTTTTTTTTTTATTTTGGACCAATCACTTCACTTCCTCCACATGCAGAAACAAGAAATCACGAGAAATTTGTAGGTGAAGATGAGTAATAGAGTTAGATTAAAGAGTTTGTTCTCTTCTAATTTTAAATTTTAGTTTCTGTAGTTACTAATATGGTAACTACTAAAAATTTAAATAATTATTAATTTTAAGATCTATAAACTGATCCGAACATCCTCGTTAAAAAAAAGAAATCACAAGAACTTAAGACGTAACAATTCCTGTCTTCTCCTCAGTTTCGTTGCTGAAACCAGTACGTTTTCTTGTCTTCTTTTGTTTGAGCTTTTTTAGTTACGGAAAACTTGTTAGGTTTGCTTAGAGTTCATGTGACCAGAGGGATCGACCTTGCTACCAGAGATGTTGTGGTCAAGATGGGCAAACAGGTATTACACGTCTTCTCTTGTACTGGTTCTTATGCATCTTTGTTTCATTTCTTGCACCATTTTTACTTCTTGGTTCTGTTCAGCTTTGTTTCTTGTTTTGGGATTGGCTTGGAGTTTAGTTGGTATGATTTTTTATGTTGTGAGTTACTTAGGTGTTGCTGTATAAAGTGTCTAACTTTTGATTTGTACAGTAGGTTTTGAACTCGAGTCAGAGCACATATTTCTTTTAAGAATTTGGGATCAAAGTTTTACTCGTCCACCTAAATCCACAAAGTATGCTTTCCAAAAAAAAAATTTCCTCATATCCAAAAAAACGTTTTTCTCCAGTATTTAAACTCACGAACTCCTCCTGTTGCTGTCCAACCAGCAAGGAACTCAGTCTAGGGTACATCTAACTTTTGAAACCAAAAATGGAATGGTCTTCTAGTCGTCGACTCTGCTCACCCTAATCTGTAAGTCCTGTTTTCACACCTTCAAAATTCAAACTGATGTGTAATGCTAAATTCTCTCCAGGCAGGTAGGGTTCTTGTTGTTAGACTCGCCCTAATCAATTTCTTTGACGGGATTCATCAAACTGTGATAATCATCATATTTCTAATTTTACTTTTAGGTGAGATGATTCTTTAACACTGACTTTAAATTAATGAAATAAAATAAAATAAAATAATATAGTTTGAAGTGTAATTTTTTTTTTACCCAAATAAAAATTTACCAAAGTTCAAAGCTCATTAATTTGAAGACAACTAGCACGAGCACATACTTTCCACCGTAGGTTCTGCAAGCTTTCCTCGTCCGTCAATCATGAATGAGTGTTTTTTTGTGTCAACTGGGGCTGATCCACTTGGGAGAAGAAACAATAGTACTCTGCCACAATTTGCTGTCCTTTTTTCTTTGTTTCTTTTTTTTCTCAGTTGAGAGTGTTACTGGAAGAGGGTCACATTCAGTGCAAAATTATGGCCAAGAATAGGCCAAGACAGTTGGGAGAAATGAAACAAAAGGGGACAAAGCGTACGAGTGTCTCACTTATTTTTAAAAATATTTTTGAAAAAAATTGATTTTTATTTTATTTTTTATTTTAAATTAATATTTTTTGGTGTTTTTAAATTATTTTTATGTGTTGATGTGAAAAATTATTTTTGAAAAATAAAAAATATTATTTTGATATATTTTTGAATGAAAAACACTTTTCAAAAATAACTACAACCACTACCAAACAGGTACTAAGAACATCAAATAAGTGTTTGGTAATTTTCCCTAAGAATCAGTTAGTTTGGCTTCTTGTTTTTTGTAATTTAACCTACAAAACAATTAAAAACGTCAAATGAGTGTTTGGTAAAAAAGAAATTAAAATTTCGTTACTATAAAAGTGGAAGATAGTTTTTTTTAAAAGACTATAAAATTTAAGTTGTTAGGTGAAATATAATAAATAATTTTATATTTAAATTTGAAACTTGTATATATTCAACATTGTTTTGTTCTTGATTTTGTTAATTAATTTAATAAGATAGAATTGATAAGAAGTATGGTGAACCCAAATGATCTTGTAATTCTTCACCTTGTCTTTATTGATGGAAGACTCCAATCGAGAAATGAGAAACGCTATTTAACGGTGTGAAATTGTTGGACGGGTAGCTCTCCGGTATTTGACATAACATTTTAAAAGTATTTTTAAAAAAATTAAATTTTTAAATTTTTAAATTTTAAATTAAAATTTTTTGGTGTTTTTAGATTATTTTGATGTACTAATGTCAAAAATAATTTTAAAAAAAAATAAAAAATAAAATCATTTTGATACATTTCTGAACAAAGAACACTTTAAAAAAACAATCTCAACTACACTACTAAACAGACACAAAATCGTTTTCATCTTTTGAAATCATATAAAAAATTATTTCTGAAAGATTATAACATAAAAAGTAAATCAAAAAACCATATATAGAATATAATAAACTTAAAAATTTACAGATAAAATCATAACATTAAATCAAATATGGAAATTTAGACAAAAAAGGATTCATCATGTAATTTTGTCTCGTAGCTTTATCAAGCACTAATAACCAAATGGAGGACTCCCAGTGAAGGTAGGAAAACGTTGATTTAACGTTTTTGAATTGTTGGATTGGTAGTTGATGATTGCAAAAGCCGCCGTTTCCATCTTTTGAACCATACACCTTTTCAAGTAAAACCTCGTGGTTACAAACCATACACGTTGATGTTGTCAGAAACTACAAAATTCTGCTGAGAAAAGCACTCCATATATATATATATATATATGATATTTTGGAGTCAGTGATCAACCTGCAAATGCACACTTGGTTGCGTTTATCTTGCAGATACTTGCTAGCTTTAATTAGGTGAGAGGCAGGCACCATGGTAGGCTCATTAGGAGTAAGGAAAGGTGCATGGACGGAGGAGGAAGATACACTTCTGAGGAAGTGCGTTGAGAAATATGGTGAAGGAGGATGGCATCAAATTCCTTCCAAAGCAGGTAACTAAATGACTTCGTTGGGACAAACATTGTGGTTTTTCTTTTATGTTAGAAGAGAATAATTCCAGTGCTTTATCTTAACGTTTAAGTTTTTGAGTAAAATGGTTTTACGATGAAAGACTTGTTGACTCAGTGATTATAAGTTTAAATCTTTATTATCTCATTTTATTTGATAAAAATCAAGTACAAAGTAGTATCGAGTCTGTGCAAGCTTCAAGTTCAAGGGAACTTTTCACTCGAGAAAGTGTGTTAGAAAATAATATAAATCATATTAAAAGACTTTACCTAACAACTTTAACCTTTTAGACGAGATATTTCTTGATATTTTCTACATATGGTGAGATCGAGATAATAGCTACACAAAGAGAGGCAAAGAATATCCAACAAGCTGGACGCTTCGAAAAAGTATTAATTGATTCTTAATTTTCATTTGCAGGCTTGAATCGATGCAGGAAAAGCTGCAGAGTGAGGTGGTTGAATTATCTCAAGCCAAATATCAAGAGAGGACAGTTTTCGGTGGACGAAGTCGACATGATTATCAGGCTACACAAGCTGCTTGGCAACAGGCAAGTGAAAATGATGTCTTTATCTCAGATAGAACTATATAATGGTGTTGGATAAGATCGTGCATAATATCTTAATCTTAATTATCTCTTAATCAAATATCAATTTTTTTAATGTTAAAAACACGAATAATGCTGAAAAGAAGCCATTTAATTAGGTTATGAAAACAAAGTTTTATTCAATCATGGTCAAATAAACTATTTTACATATGGGGTTCGCGATGTTTGCATATAAAATTGTTAGCTTTTTTGTAACTCAGGTGGTCATTGATTGCCGGTAGACTCTCAGGAAGAACAGCGAATGATGTAAAGAACTATTGGAACAAAAACCTGCGTAAGAAGGTGTTTTCTAGCACTGATGAAGCTCAATCTAAACCAGAAGCAAAATCAACAGCAAAAGACAACATAATAAAGCCTCAACCTCGGAAGCTCAGAAACTTATGGTGTTTAACAGGAGAAAGTACTGCACTTTTTAATGTCAGTTCTCAGCATGGGAACGATCTTGGCAAGCCATGCTACACGCCAGCATCGCCACCTGCGGATTATTATGAAGTTGAAAGTTTACTGTGGGAAAGCTTGTTAGATGACAGAGAAATGAATCTAACGATCAACTGCAGTTTTCTGGGTTCTGCTTCAGCAAGCTAACCTAGAATCCAACGAAAGCCTTTTTGCAGAGAGCAACGCACCAGGTGGGATGAAAATTGGCGACACGTTCTTCGAACAAGAACAAAATTGTTGGAGTACTGATATTTGTTTTGATGCACACTTGGAATCTAATCAGTACAGAACTAGATCAACAACGACGTGAAGAACTTCAGTCTATAATGTTGTAATAATTGGTGCCATGTTAGTATATTATTTTTTTTTAGGTGTTTAAAACATAAAAAAGTAAATAATAATAGCACTAGTTGTTCCAGGACAACGCTTTTAAAAAATATTGATTTTTTTTTAATTTAGATTATATTTTTTGATATTTTTAGATCATTTTCATATGTTGATATCAAAAATAATTTTTAAAAAAATATAAATATTATTTTAATGTATTTCTGAATAAAAAACACTTTTCAAAAGCAACCGTAACCACACTTCCGACACCTAGTATACTATAAAAAAAGCTTGTGGATTCCAAATGCAAGTTGATAAAAGAGGAGAAAAGGGAAAGAGTTAATTATAATTTATACCTTCTATTTTATGAAAATAAATTCATTAATTCTTGTAGTATAAAAAACAATTAAATAGTATTTCAAATAATGTTGATCACGGATAATTTAATAATATTTTACTCTAAAATATTATCTTTTCTCGTTAAATTTTCAATTCACTTTGACTCTTTTTCTTTCATTTTTTTTTTTTACATTTTCTATTTTTTAAAATGAAATGAAAAGGAACGTTAAATGCTCGGTGCGCCCAGAGAGCATGCGCTATGGATTTTGACAGCGTTGATCTTTGTTTTGCCCCTCCCTTTGGTTCTTGCGTGCTAGGCCGAGCTTCTTGGGTGGCTTCTCGGCGCCTGGGATCTTCTAATTAGGTCATTTGCCGAGCCTGTGGCAGAGGCATTGTGTGATCGAGCAGCTTAGTTGATGGCAGTTGTCGCTACGGCGATTTTTTCGCGCTTCACGCCTCGTCATCCCCTGTGATTGGGAGAGACAACGACGCGCGGTGAAAATAAAGAGATTTGTTTTATAGATCCACAAAGTATTAATCAATATTTAAACTCACGAACTCCTCCTGTTGCTGTTCAACCAGCAAGGAACTCAGTCTAGGGTACATGTAACTTTTGAAACCAGTCGACTTGCTCACCCTAATCTGTAAGTCCTGTTTTCACACCTTCAAAATTCAAACTGATTTGTAATGCTAAATTCTCTCCAGGCAGGTAGGGTTCTTGTTGTTAGACTCGCCCTAATCAATTTCTTTGACGGGATTCATCAAACTGGCTTTAAATTAATGAAATAAAATAAAATAAAATACAATAAAATAGTTTGAAGTGTAATTTTTTTTTTACCCGAAATAAAAAATTTAACAAAGCTCAAAGCTCATTAATTTGAAGACAACTAGCACGAGCACATAATTTGCACCGTAGGGTTCTGCAAGCTTTCCTCGTCCGTCAATCATGAATGAGTGTTTTTTTGTGTCAGCTGGGGCTGATCCACTTGGGAGAAGAAACAATAGTACTCTGGCACAATTTGCTGTCCTTTTTTCTTTTTTCTTTTTTTCTCAGTTGAGAGTGTTACTGAAAGAGGGTCACATTATGGTCCTATTTAGTTCGGCAGTTGTACCGCTATTTTTTTTTAAAATAAAATTCATTTTAAATGAATTTTTTTTTATATTTTCTAAATTATTTTAATATGTTGATGTGAAAAATAATTTTTAAAAAATAAAAAAATATTATTTTTTGATGTATTTCTAAATAAAAAATACTTTTAAAAAATAATCATCACCACCCTCCCAAATAAACCTCAGTGCAAAATTATGGCCAAGAATATGCCAAGACAATCGGGAGAAATGAAACAAAAGGGGACAAAGCGTACGAGTGTTTGTCACTTATTTTCAAATATATTTTTGAAAAAAACAGCGTTTTTTTTAATTTTTTTATTTTAAATTAATATTTTTTTGATGTTTTTAAATTATTTTTTATGTATTGATGTGAAAAATTATTTTTTTAAAATTAAAAAATATTATTTTGATATATTTTTGAATAATTTTCAAAAATAACTGCAACCATTACCAAACAGGTACTAAAAACATCAAATAAGTGTTTGGTAATTTTCCCTAAGAATCAGGTAGTTTGGCTTGTTTTTTTTTATTTCAATTTTGTTGTTCAATTGAAATTAATTATATATTTTATTTTTCATTTCGGTTCTTAATGTTTGAATTTTGTGTTTGCTACTAATTTCTTTAGTTTTTCCTATCATTCTTAGATAACGTTTATTTTTTATCCATATTTATGCATCTATGCTTTTAGTTTTTTTTTTTAATTTTTTTGTTGTTTTATTTTTTATTAGAAATTTATTTTTATTTGGTTTAGTCCTTAAATTTTAATTTATGTTGACGATCATTTTTAAATTAATATTGCTCCATTTTTCTCTTTGTTCTTTTTTTGTTATTTTTATCTATTCATCGGACATATGATTTTATGATTTTATTGTTTGCACCATAATTAAGATAATTTTAGTTATGTTTTTTTTGTAAAAATGTTTTTTTTATCTTAACAAGAATTGTACACAGATTTATTATTTCACCTAAATTTATATTATAATAAAAAAATTCTTATATATTTAATTTTCTTATATTGAAAAAAATATTGCGCCGCCCCGACGAGGCACGGGGGCATTTGACTAGTGTGTGTGTGTGTGTGTGTGTGTGTGTGTGTGTGTGTGTGTATTGTAATGTAATAGATATATACTAGCTAAATGCCCGCACTACGTTGCGGGCGTGCGGAACAAATATTTTTTACAGCTGTTAAGAATAAAATTTAATATTTTAACATGTAATGTTTGATATACTGAAAGGGATCAATATCTTTTATTATACTAACAATAATATCGAAGTCTTAACTTCTAAAATTATTATCACTATTACTGTCAAAAACAATAAACATTATTCAATAAAGATGAGAGAGAAACAAAAAAAATATTAATAAAAAAGCACGTTGGAAGAAAAACTAAAATTATTATTATTATTATTATTATTATTATTGCTTTAATAACGGGAAGAAAATGATATTAAATTAAAGGCTAAAAAAAAGCTTAGAAATATTAACAAAAGAGCAAATAAAATAAATGAAAAAAATAAAAATTATTGACTGGAAAAAAAATCATTTGACTTGAAAATTAAAAAAAAAATTATCACGCTACGTTGCGGGCTGAGTAAGAAGTTTTTATAATTGTTGGGATGAAAGAAATTAATAGGATATGCTAATCCAAAATTAAAATATAATATTTATATATGCAAAATTTAATATAATAAAATAGATCACTACACCCTATTTTAAAAATAGTAACATTGAAGTCTTAACATCTAAAACTATAATTGTAGTTGCTGTCAAAACAAAAAAAAATATCAAATTATCCTGAGAGAAAAAACTGGAAAACATTAACAAAAGAGCAAGTAAGAAAAATAACTAATTTTTTTCTTTTTCTTTTTCTTCTTCTTCTTCTTCTTCTTCTTCTTCTTCTTATTATTATTATTATTGTTATTCATAAACAAAATAGTAAGCAAGAAAAACAATTAAAGTATTATTATTATTATTATTATTATTATTATGAAAGAATAAATAAATGAAAGACTAAAGAAATCGTAAAAATTTCAACAAAAGATCAAAAAAAAATCATCATTATTATTATTGTCAAAACAATAAAAATTATCAAATTATCTTGAAGAAAAAAAACACCTCAAAAACATTAACAAAAGAGCAAGTAAGAAAAAAAAATTAAATTATTATTATTATTATTATTATTATTATTATTATTATTATTATTATTATTATTATTTTAATTTATTTTTTTGTTTTAATAATAAATGGAAAAAAAATGAAAGACTAAAAAAATCCTAAAAACCTCAACAAAAGATCAAACAAAAACAAAAATTATCATTGTTATTACTGTCAAAACAATAAAAATTATCAATTATCCCCGAGAAAAAAAACCTAAAAATATTAACAAAAGAGTAAGCAAGAAAAAAAATTAAATTATTATTATTATTATTATTATTATTATTATGTTAATAATGGAAAAAATAAAATAAATGAAAAGATTAAAAATATCTTAGAAAACTTTAACAAAAGATCAAACAAAAAAATAAAATAAAAATTATCAAGTAAAAAAAAGTCATCTGATATAAAAATAAAAATAAAAAAACAAATAAAAAACTAAAAGAAAGAACAAATGGAGAAGAAGAAAACACAAATATCAATTTTCAAATGATCATAGATACAAAACAAAATTTAAGAGCTAATGTTTTTGGAAAAAATATCACGTCAACAAATAAGAAAATAATAAAAATTAAAAATCAAAGCTAAGAGAACGTTTATATATACATGGACAAAAAGTAGAGATTATTCTAGAAATAAAAAGAAATAAAGGGATTAAAATAAAAAAAAATTAAAAAGTATAAGGGCAGAAATGAAAATCAAATATAAAGGGAGTAAAATCCAAAATTAAAAGTATAAGGGCCGAAATAAAAATTAAATATATTATCAATTTTAATAAAATGATCAAATTGAAGAAATCAAAACTCATGTATCGAAATTTATTGAGTTATTTAAGCCCAATCAGAAAATTAAAAGAAGGAGGACCGAAGTGAAAAATTGACATTCAATTAATTCCAATCGAAGGACCCAATTGCACTAATTCAAAACTTATATAACAAAAATCCAAATCAAAAACAAAATTGAAAGTCAAGGGACCGAAGTGAAAAGTAACAAAACACGGGGAGACTCTCATGCACTTTTACGTGCAGGATAAAGAGAAACGTGTCTAGCGGCATTAACTGGCCTCCACGGATATTTTCAGGTGAAACCCGCCGCCGTGGGAAGAAGAACACGCAGAGGCGCATCAAGATAGACTCCGTAATCCCATCTCCGGCCACCGTATGACGCTGCACGCGCCACCTAAACAGAGCGTGGGGCGTGAAACCGTGGGGTGCGTGCCCATCACGCTCTGACAATAACCGGAAAAAAAATGAGGTCAATTATTGTCCTGCTCTTTAGACCAAAGTCACCATTTCTGTCTTATTAGGGGCGAAAACTGTATTCTAATGTATGTTTTTTTTTGACATGATGATGCTTTTTTATGGTGGGTTAGATGCCTAGGCTTATTTTTTAATATTTTTAATTTTAATTAACTATAGACAAATATTTTACATTATATTTTTTAATCATTCAACTTTGACATGACTTTTAGATAATAAGAAAGGCAGCAGTGCAATTTGTGAATGTAATTCGCGCAGGCTTGGCTCTCTATTTATTTTTTAAATCGGGGCAGTAAAGCTCGCGGTGTATAAGTTTTGTTTCAGATTTTTGATCCCCGTGCACAAAAGGCAGCCTTGCAGTGCATGTCGCCCATGTGAAGTTTTGAATTTTTTAAAAGTGAGCCACACAGCTTTTGTTGGAATTGTAAGCCACGCAGCAGCGTGGACCATTTTTTCTTTGCATTCACAATCATAATATATATTGTAATGTAATAGCAACTTTGCTCGGAGAGCAGTCGTGAACAGGACAGTTCATAGACATGAGAATCTGTTTGGGCTGCATTAACTGAAAACGTAATCTTTTTTTTGTTGGCGCACTCACGTATACACACAAAATTGGAAAGAACACATATACCAAGCCAAGCCAAGCCAAGCAGAAAAAGCTGTAGAATGAGGTGGTTGAATTATCTTAATACCAACTTTGCTCGGAGACCAGTCGTGAACAGGACAGGTTGGTTCAATTGACCCGTCTGTTTGGGCTGCATTAACGGACAGGTGAATCTTTTTTTTCCCGGTGGGCGCGCTCACAAAATTGGAAAAACACACCTCTACCAAGCTAAGCCAAGCCAAGCCAAGCCAAGCAGCATGTGAAGCTGGGAAGTCATGTCAATCTGAGTCTGGATGGTATTGTGCAAAACTAATTCCAAATGCCCTTTTTTATAACCACACAGAAAAAAAGACATGGTGTCCATCCAATGAGGCAAATGGACACAATCATTGGGAGAATAAACTAGAGGACCCTGGTCGAGTTACTGTAAGAGAGGGTCGCAGTCAGTGCAAAATTATTGAAGACAATTGGGAGAAAGGGAACAAAAGGGTACAAAGACTATTCAACTCGGACATTGATTGATATTAATTTTAAAAATTATTTTTGATAACAATATATAAAAATATTAAAAAAATATTTTTAAAATGAAGTATAATTCCTAAGAACATCAAAAGAGTGTTGGTAATTTCCCCTAAGAATCATTTAGTTCTCCCCAATGATCTTGTAATTCTTCTTCACCTTGTCTTTATTGAGCACTGATAACCAAATGGAAGACTCCGATCGAGAAGTGAGAAACGTTATTTAACGGTGTGGAACAGCTGGACTGGTAGCTGATGAATCCGAAACCGTTTCCATCTTTTGAAATCATATAAAAAATTATTTCTGAAAGATTATAACACAAAAAGTAAGGTGGTGTTTGAGAATGATTTTGAAAAGTATTTTTGAAAAAAAAATATTTTTTTTTTCAAATTTTTCAATTAAATTTTGTTGTGTTTTTAGATCATTTTTATGTGTTGATATCAAAAATAATTTTTAAAAATTAAAAAAAAAATATTTTAATATATTTTCTAAATAAAAAATACTTTCAAAAACAACTTTAACCACAAATTCAAACACATCACACCAAACCATATATAGAATATAATAAACTTCAAAAATTTACAGATAAAATCATAACATTAAATCAAATATGGAAATTAAGACATAAAAGGATACATCATGTAATTTTGTCTCATATCTTTATCAAGCACTAATAATTAACCAAATGCAGGACTCCCTAGATGAAAGGTAACGTTTTTGAATTGTTGGATTGGTAGTTGATGGTTGCAATAAAGCCGCCGTTTCCATCTTTTGAACCATACACATTTTCTAATCATAACCTCGTGGTTACAAGCCATGCACGTCGATGTTGTCAGAAACTACAAAATTGAGCTGCGAAAAGTAAAGCCCTACATGTGTGTGTGTGTGTGTATATATGAGATTTTGGAGTCAGAGATGAACAAGCAAATGTACACTTGATTTGATTGCGTTCATCTTGCTAGCTTTCAATTAGGTTGCCGGGCTTAGACTGCGTGAGAGGCAGGCAGGCACCATGGTAGGGCTCATTAGGAGTAAGGAAAGGTGCATGGACGGAAGAGGAAGATATACTTCTAAGGAAGTGCGTTGAGAAATATGGTGAAGGAAGTTGGCATCAAATTCCTTCCAAAGCAGGTAACTAAATGATTTCGTTGATTTTTAACAAGCTGGACGCTTTCGAAAAAAGTATTAATTGATTCTTAATTTTCATTTGCAGGCTTGAATCGATGCAGGAAAAGCTGTAGAATGAGGTGGTTGAATTATCTCAAGCCAAGTATCAAGAGAGGACAGTTTTCGGTGGACGAAGTAGACATGATTACCAGGCTACACAAGCTTCTTGGCAACAGGCAAGTGAAAATGATGTCTTTAATTATCTCAGAACTATATATCGGTGTTGGATGAGATCGTGCATAATATATATCTTAATCTTAATTATCTCTTAATCAAATATCAATTTTTTAATGTTAAAAACACGAATAATGCTGAAAAGAAGCCATTTAATTAGGTTATGAAGATAAAGTTTTATTCAATCATGGTCAAATAAATTATTTTACATGCGGGGTTCGCGATGTATGCATATAAAACTTATTAGTTTTTTGTAACTCAGGTGGTCATTGATTGCCGGTAGACTCTCAGGAAGAACAGCGAATGATGTAAAGAACTATTGGAACAAAAACCAGCGTAAGAAGGTGTTTTCTAGCACTGATGAAGCTCAATCAAAACCAGAAGCAAAATCAACAGCAAAAGACAACATAATAAAGCCTCAACCTCGGAAGCTCAGAAACTTATGGTGTTTAACAGGAGAAAGTACTGCACTTTTTAATGTCGGTTCTCAGCATGGGAACGATCTTGGCAAGCCATGCTACACGCCAGCATCGCCACCTGCGGATTATTATCAAGTTGAAAGTTTACTGTGGGAAAGCTTGTTAGATGACAGAGAAATGAATCTAACGATGAACAGCAGTTTTCTGGGTTCTGCTTCAGCAGCTAACCTAGAATACAACGAAAGCCTTTTTGCAGAGAGCAACGCACCCAGGTGGGATGAAAATTGGCGACAGCGTTCTTCGAACAAGAACAAAATTGTTGGAGTACTGATATTTGTTTTGATGCAGACACTTGGGAATCTAATCTAGTACAGAAACTAGATCAACAACGACGTGAAGAACTTCAGTCTATAATGTTGTAATAATT